>BQNB010113010.1:0-19504 GCA_026074375.1 Tanacetum coccineum
GAGAGTTATGAGAAATTATACCTTTGTTGATGATCTTGCTTTTAGTGTTACTACCAAACAACACGTTACCTCCATCAAAAGATTTATAGAATGAGAAGAGATCTTTGTTTCCGATCATATGCCTAGTACAACTGATATCTTGGATCCATTCATCCGGGTCAAGTTTTACCTTTTGACAAACCTAGATACATAAAACAACTCAAGCATTTGGTCCCCAATATCTCATGGGTCCGTTAGTGTTATGCATACCGTTTGGTTGTCTCATGTATGGAAACGAAGGAAAAGGACTCCATTGATTATACACAGGAGGTTGAAACTGTTGTTCATGTTGTGTTCCATAGTTCCAAACTACTTGGTGAAAATCGCTTTTGGGGTATAGGCTACTAGGTCTCTTATGGGTCGTTTTAGGGGGCGTTTGGATTTTACTTTTTCCATGTCCTTGACTAAGTTTTAGAATTGGTGGTTGTTTGTTACCTTTTGGTGTACCTAAAATAGACTTTTTGGTAATTAGAACGAAGTCATTTTGTTTAATTACGTTGGTTTCTAAGTCTTCTTTCTTTTCTGTACTGTCATCAGACAGCCGGTGCTGTTCGTTTGAACTAGTCGGTGCTGTTGGTGAATGGCACTGATAAGTGCTTAATTACACATATCTTTTACCTCTAAAAACGAGCTTAAAATGACCAAAAACAGACAAAAACTGCCAATATGTCCTCTGTGTATCCTAATCCACACTTGTCTTTTGACGGTTTTTGCATTTCGATCATATTTTTTCAACAAAGAGGAAACTACTATTTTCGAAACTAGGCTAGTTTTTAGTTTAGAGACTCAATTTTCGACCACACTGTCTTGTATCCCTTCTCTAATATACTATCTTGGTTTTAAGTTCGCTAAATTCCTTTATAGATTCATTTTTTGGTCTTAGTTGTTTGTTCTATGTTAAGTAATTTCTAAGACTAGTTTTGACAAAGTTGTCATACTCATTTTCCCTAACTCAATATCTAGTGATGACTACTATAATAAAGGTGACGGATAATACCTCGTTGAGCGAGCCAGAGACATATCTCTTCCATTTTGGATCTATCTCCACTGTCGCTTCAACTTCCGACCACAGCCCTTTTGATCGCCGAAAGAATTTTTAGGACAATCACTAATGAAATGATTTGTATCACCACACTTGAAACACCTTTGGTCTTCCTTCTTGTTCTCCTTAACTTTACGGAAGTTCTTTTGTCATCGTATGGTTGACGGACAAACTTGCCTCTTCTTCTAAAGAAACTTTGAGTCCCTAACGGCCATTGCATATTCTTCATCATTGCTATCCGAGGAAGATGCATCTTCATCACTCAAGACTTGTCTTGCTTTCAAGGCTAGAGATTTGTACTTTTTCTTTCTTGTTCTTTGCAATCTCCAAGTCCTTCTCAAGTACTACCTCATAGACCTTGAGATTACCAACTAGTTCGTCTAGAGATAGTAATTGCATAAGTCCTTTGATTCTTCATCGCATCACCTTTGGAATCACCATTTTGGGATGGAATAGCTCTAAAGGAATTTCCTACATTAATTACGACTTGAAAAAGATTCATCAAGTGCTTTAAGAGAGGTAATAATGGTATTAAATCTAGAAAAGGCACAATCAATAGTTTCATCATCCGTAATTGTAAACTCTTCATATTTTTGTACAAAAAGATCTATTTTATTATCTTTAACTTGTTTGTTACCTTGGTGGGTAGTTATTAAAGAGTCCTAAATATTTTGAGCCGTGTCAACATAAAAATTCTTTCATATTCCTTTTTATTTAAACATTGTATAAAAACCCATTTTTGCTTCATTATTTTTTTGAAAGCATTTATTTTAGAATTTTCATCAAGCTTTTCATGTGAGAAACTACATCCTTGCCATCTTACTTTGAGGTAGGTTTGAGCACCACAGGCTTTAGGATGTACCAAAGATCAATATCCTTAATTTCACATAAGTTCAAGGCGGTTTTTCCACTATATAAAACAATTTGCCTCGAATAGAGGTGGTCGTTGCATAGATTGACCTTCTTTGTAGTTTTCCGAATCCATAATCGTTTTAAAGTTTTAAAATACAATTTATTTTAAAAACTTTGGTAACCTAGCTCTTGATGCCAATTGTGGAAAACTAGAAGGGGGGTTGAATAGTTTTCTTGATTATTAGTTGCCTTTTAAAAGAACTTGTATTAAAAATCTTTTGCGAAATGTTAGCGAATTGATATTTTGGATTTATGACGAATGTAAAGAATATAAAATGCAAGTAAGGGAAGAAAGAGTAAGAATGCGGATAACCGGACACAAGTATTTATAGTGGTTCGGCTATAAGGATACCTTCCTTGCCCTACTCCACTCCCCGAGTCACCTACTCGAGAGTTTGTTAAACACTAGTCACCAATCTCCTTTTGACCGGCGGAGAAGCCTCACAACGTTGGTTACACTTCTTTTATGATACAAAGATAATCACCGATTCTTCACACGATAGAATCAATAGCAACACACTAATACTTGGTATAATAACTAACAATGAAATTCACAACTATAATATACAGTCAAGATGATCTATGAAGGAATCATTGATATCTAACACAAGTACATGTGACTTGGTCGTCTCGAACACGTAGTTTACAATTTCTTCTTTGAAGGAAATTACCTACACAAGACTAAAGAAAGATATACAAGAAATAGAGAGAAAGATCAGATGATTGGAAAGTATTTCAGATGAGAAAGATGTGTCAAAACATGAGAAATGGCTTGGTATTTATAGCTAAAAACTTTACTGTAGCCCGGTTCTTCCGGTACTATTAAAGAAGAGCACCGGCAGCCAAAAGCAAGGGCACCGGCCTACAGTAACCAAATCCAAATTAGATTGTCAAAATCTTGATAAGATCAGTGTAATCCTTGGTAAGATTGCCTTGGATTTAACTGTCATTTTTGATTAGGACTTGAAGATGTAATTAATCTAGAGTGTAAAAACATTTTGTGTATAAAATCATACACTTTTATGTACAACGCTTATGTTTTTCTTACAAGATTAATTTTTAGAGATCGTAAGAGATATGAAAAGATGTTATTACTATGTTTTGTCATTAATAAAACTTATTATTAATCTAGGAAGATCATGAGATAAGATCGTGAGATAATCATTTGTTACCGGTTTATTTGTATTAACACACTACTTGAAACTCTAGCACAGCAACTGGGTTTATTTCTAAACCTACAAGCTCACCAACGTAATGTTGACCTTTTCGAGTATCATTTTTAGATGAAGTGAATGCTCGTTAAGCTCAAATATGAATGCTTTAGAGACCTAAGCTAACCGTGATGGATCTATATTGGAAGATCTCCATGTGGAGACTTGTTTTCATGAATGTTCTTAGATATCTAAATCTTATTTTTACCCCTATGTTGGGAGTCGGATTGTAATAAATTTGAACTATGTGTTGTGTTCATTGACTATTTTAACACAAGTTTTCATACATGTCGTCGGAGGACGTTGTGACACTTTTGTTATGCATTTTTAGATTTCTCTACATTGTATCTTGGGTTATGATGATTCAATCCTCCGTCATGCACTCACGCCTTATGTTTCTGCCATTGTCGGGGTGTGACAGTTGACGATATTGTACTTAAAGGAAGTAGCCTCAAGGCACATAGGGCCAGTGTCGATTATCTCGGACCAAGATAGCCGGTTTACATCTAGGTTTTGGTAGTTGCTCTAGAGAGCTTTAAGAACTCGTCTGGACATGAGCACAACATACCATCTGCAGACTGATGGGCAAAGTAAAAGGACCATTCAAACATTGGAAGACATGTTACGCGCTTGCATAATTGATTTTGGAAATGGTTAGGATATTCATTTATCATTAGTTGAATTCTCCTACAACAACAGTTACCACTCCAGCATAAAGGATGCACCATTTGAGGCACTGTATGGAAGGAAGTGTCGATCACCTGTTTGCTAGACCGATGTTGGAGAGAGCAACATCACTAGTTTAGTGAAAGTCATACATGAAACCACTGAGAAGATCGTCTAGATTTGAAGCAGAATGCAAGCTTCTCGTGACCGACAGAAGAGTTATGCCGATAAGAGGCGTAAACCCCTATAATTTCTGGTTCGGGACAAGGTTATGTTAAAGGTTTTGCCATGAAAGGGCATGATTCGTTTTGGAAAACGAGGTACGTTAAACCCGAGGTATATCAGACCATTTAGGACTGTAGCTAAGGTTGGACCTGTAGCATACAGACTTGAGCTTCCATAAGAATTAGGTACTGTACACAACACTTTTCACATATCTAATCTCAAGAAGTGCTTGTCAGATGAATCCCTCGTCATTCCATTAGATGATATCCAAGTTGATGATAAACTGCATTTTATCTAGGAACCGGTGGAAATTATGGACTGAGAAATCATACAACTGAAGAGAAGCCGCATACCGTTCATGAAGGTTCAATGAAACTCAGGAGATGTCCTAAATTTACTTGGGAGTATGAAGATCAATTTCGTGACAAATACCCTCTCCTCCATTTTGTATTACCATTCTTAAATATTTCTATTAATGATATATCCGAAGACACTCACGAGATAGGGTTTTATCCGTGTATCTGCACCTAAATTTCTCATAACTTCCCATAACGAGTTTGAGTATTGTTCTTTATTTTAGCAAACAAAACAGAGTTAATATTGTTTATAAACAATAATTCTTTTCTCTGTAAATATTTATTATAGAAATAGGAATGAGACATAATGATTGTTAATACAAATAAATCAGTTTTAAACAAAACGTTTCTACAATCAACTTAGGCTAAGGTTTTATTAATGACAAAACATAACAAACCATTTTTCTCAAACCTCTTATTATCTCAAAACATGATTTCTTTACTATCTCCCAACTTTGTAGAAAAGCACATGCAACTTGAAAAAGTGTACAAATCTTTTTAAACCCTAACTTTACACAAAATCATCTTACACTTATTAATTTAATTACTTCATTTAGTATATAATCAAATGCAGCAAATCTAAGGAAAATCTCATAAGATTACACAAGATATCTCAAGATTTTTCAAATCAAAATCCGGATTTATTTATTGTATTCCGGTGCCCTTAGTTTTGCAAGTCGGTGCCCTTTGTCAACAACATCGACATAACCGACATACAGTAAACTTTTTGGCTATAAATACCAAACCATTTCTCATGTTTTGATACACCTTTCACACACATTTTCTCTGCATTTCTCACTCATTTAGATCAGTAGCAATAGTCATTAAACACCCTCATTCTCATGTGATCATAATGCTTCTAACATTCATCTTGTTGTAAGCATACTCTTATGATGATCCAACCAAAGCAAGCCTTGAAGATCTTGCCATTTCCATCCACCATCAAACATACCCATATGAAGATCTACAAGATTGGAGATCTCATCATCTACATCCATTTAAAGGCTTCTCATCAATGGAAGTTAATTTAGATTAGGCATTTATATCCATTAGACACATTTGTCATGGATCATCATTGTATACTCATTTGTATCATCTTTTGTACCATTTGATTTAGACTAGATGGTTTATGTGTTTGTGCCATAAAACACAAGGTTTGTTATGTTGGGCCATAAAACATAACGGGGTTTTGGGTTGGTTCTACCCTTTGTGTAAGAACCCGGTATTTAGCTTTGTACCGGATAAAGTGTAAGCGACGATGGGTTGGTTCTCCCGGTGATTAGGACTCGGTATTTAGCTTAGTACCGGATAAAGTGTAAGCGACGTTGTGTAAGGTTTTCTCCGCCGAAAAGGGAGCATGTTGATCTAGTGAAGTAACTCTCGAGTTGGGTACTCGGGGAGTGGAGTAGGGCGGAGAGGAGCTCCGTGACCGAACCACTATAAATCATCGTGTTCAGTTTGCTTTCTCTTTACATATCGTTATTTCTTTACTTTATAATTATGCTTCTGTTATTGCTTGATGTTTATGCTTGTTTACTCGATATAGTCATGGACTATTATTAGTACTTTTCCTATTAAGTCACGATTGTTCGGGCATTTGATACAAAAAGTTTTTAGATTTTAATCGGAAATGTATTCACCCCCCCTCTACGTTTTCCACAGCTTCAACCTTCACTTGAGCTTTTTTTAATTCATCCTCAAGCTTCTTTACATTTTGAAACAGGTTCCCATTTTTCCATGCAAGCTTATTCAAAGGGATTTTCATATTCTCCATCTTCTTAACCAGCTTATACATATTGTAACCTTCACAATCACACCTCCATTCCCTCTTTACCACATATATAAACTCATTATTGTCTGCAATGAAGTTAGAGAATCTAAAAGACTTGTTCTTTCTTTCCAATGGATTAGGAATATGCATCATAATAGGACTGTGGTCAGAGATTAAAAATGGATGGAATCTAGCAAGACCACCTCCATATTTATCAAGGAAATCAGAATTAGCCATTACTCTATCAAGCTTCTTCATAATACTTGTTTCAGGCTTAGAATGAGATTTGATCCATGTGAATTGCAGCCTTGAACAATTGACATCTTCAACTTCAATATCATTCACACAATCCACAAATCTTGCATATCACCATTAATTTAATACCCTCCAGTAGAGTGTTCTTCCACTTTGAGAGTGACATTAAAATCTCCCATCAAGATCCAAGGCCAGTCAGTAGTGATACTTATTGTTCTCCTTAATCCATAGATTCCTTCTTTCTAGAGTTTAAAGCATAAACAAAACTAAAAAAACTTTTTTTTGATTTGATTATCTGAACAACTACAAGCATAACTTGTCTTGTCATATGAACTACCATTATGTCAACCTTATTTTTGTCCCATCCTATCAAAATCCTATAACTATTAGTACTATGAACACTATTAGACACCCAATCCCATCCTCCAAAAGCAAGGCCAACTGCCTTACTTAACTTTAAAGGCTTTAAGTGAGTTTTAACAATGCCACAAACATTTATTTTTTCATTTTTTTATAAAATTTAGCATTGCCTTTTGTTTTTTTATTGATTCATACTCCTAATATTCTACATTCCAATATTGAGATCTATCATAAAAAAATAGAAAGGACATATTTACTACTATAAATTAGAATAGTAGCATCCATACCTGCAACCTCCACTGTACTCAATTCCTTTGCAATTCCAGAGTTAACCTCCAGAACTTCCTCTATATTCCCATTCATCTCCTCTGCTTCCTTCTGTCTATCAATTTCCCATTGATCCTTAAAGTACCTTATCATGTCTTGAGTTCAACTTTTAACTTCAATAAAATTTGGTTGTATCTTCTTATTCAGGAAAACATCCACAATCATCCTTCCTTTCATTTTTTCCAATTCATTATTATCTTCCTCCAATTCATTTAGAGTAGCAAATTTGTTACTAGTTTTTACCACTTCATCTTCACCTTGGATTTTCCAATTTTTCTCTTGACCTTTGTTCTTAGACTTGTTATATCTCCCCTAATTAACCTCTTTCTTCTTCCAAACATCACCTTTACTCCCTTTAACATCATTAATCTTTGTTTCTATGTTATAAAATCTTCCTTTATTATATTACTTTCTATCCCCATACCTTCTGTTTCCTATAACATTAACATAATTAATTATTTTCCTGGCTTCCTCAATCCTCTACCTACTCAACTCCTCTTTCCTTTTAGTTTCCATAACTATCTCCTCTTCACTTCTCTCCCTTTTAGTACAATTAGAAAAATTATGTCAAAAAACATGGCAATGTAAGTAGATTTATGGTTTCCACGCATACTCCACATTCACATACTTTGACCCTTTCTTATTATTATTTATATCCCTATATTGTACTTTAATTTTCTCCTTGAATCCCCTCACCACATCAAACTCTACCAGCACTCTTGCAAAATCCATCCTTCCTTCACCAAATTGACATCTCCTAGCAGTCATGTTATTCATAATCAATGGCTTACCAAGAATACTAGCTAAAGCACTAATACCCTCGGTACTCTAAGCTTCCATTGGGATATTCACTAGAGTCACCCATAGTGGCACCTTAATTTGTTCCACCCTATCCATACCAATTGTAAGGTCCTATTTTTTTAACAAACAAAGGTTTATTGTTCACTGATGCGTCCCGAAAGACTAGTCGAGTAATATAATATAGTAATCACGTCGGATAAAAATTACTTTAGGAAAAGTAATAGATAATCCTCAGGATGTCGTGTCCCAACGAGAGATGAATTTGACACTCACAAAATGTTTCCAATTTAATGCTTGAATATCTTTTAGTTTTTGGTTTTGGTTTTTAATAATAATAATATTATAATAAGCTAGAATAATACTAAGATGAAACTAAAACGGATATGCTTGTCAAGTAAGGTGAAAAAATCATTAAATGTGAAATAAAAAGATAATAAAGAATTGGTACCCGTTTAAAAACTGTTTTCTCACAATGTTGGGTTATATTGAAAACAAGCATTTATTTTGGTACAAATTACTTTAAATGATGACGAATTAACATCCGTAAAAATATTATTTTCTCATGATGTTGGTCTATTTTGAAAACTTTATCTTATAAAAGTATTATTATAAAAGTATTAATTACTAGATTTGATTTTTGATTATTTCTCTGGCTTTTGCCCTTCGAAATATTCAAATAAGAAATCTAAATAATCCGAAAATTATTAATCAACGATTTACTTTTTAATCCACACTTAACTCACTATCTACGGTCACTTAACAAGCATATAAAATCTACTAACTAGTCATGCTAAAACTGAACAAGCGATAATAATAGACATATTAGACAAATATATCCGAACCAATAAGCAATGATCATAAGATAAAAAATAAGCTACAACAAAAATAATCATAAGCCGAAACTAAGCTAAAAGGAGAACTAAATTATATCTTGGAATAAGCTAACCAAACGGCCCTTTATGCTACGAAACAAACCCCGAACAGAACAAGCAATCACTAAAGCTAAATACCGAAGCAAACCATTTCAAATCAAAACAACCAGATGTACCACACAATAAGCGCATATTCTTCAAGCTAAATCACAACCAAATAAGCAAATGGAAATAAGCCAAACTCGCAAATAAGCTAATAACCGATAAGCACTCGAACTAAATCAGCTATTAAACACTAAATTAAGGACAAGACCAATAACAATACTAAACCATAAAATAAGACATACTGACAACCAAAATCTTAACCAACTAGCCATGTACTCGAAACGAATATAAGCTATAAAGGAAAGAAAAAGTATCGATATCAAACTCTAACCTGGAAGACTCGACTTCTAATTGATCGAATTATAACAAACGTCAAACCGGATCCATAAACAAACCCCACCGATCGGTGATAACGAAATAAGCCATAACAACCATCCAAATCAATAACAAAACCAGGAAAATCTTCAAACCATTCGAATCTTAATACAAACCTGGAATCAAAATCACTAGATCAAACCGATCATTACAAAGCAAATCAAATCTAATACAAGAGAATCGAATGAAAGTTACATAAGGGAAATTTAATCTAGTCTACTCTAAGTTTCTAACCTACTCTCTAATCTACTCCTACAAAAATAAAGAACGAAAGATAAAAAAAACGAAACAAACTAACAAGGATAATATATCCTTTTATCACGTGATCTGCTGCATTTATATCTTTTTTCATTGCGGGGTAAGCAGTATTGCCAAGTTAGAAATTGGGCTTCAATTCTTTTTTTTGGACTTGTGTAACATGGGCCGAGGTCCCTTACAACAGATGGGCCGAATTGTAACTTTCAAACATGGGCTAGGCTCTTTAATTTAGTCTTGGGCTTGGCTGCTTGTTACATTTAAACTTAAATGAGTATGGGTCGGTCCAACCCATATAAATGGCGTTGGGCCGGCCTAATAAGAGGTGAAGGCACCGTCGGACTTGAATTTCCGTGCTTTTTCTAATGGCATGCTCGGGAAATATTAACGACTTCGTCTTGATCTTGAAAAACGCGTAAATGTCTTCAAATCTTAACCGAAAGTCATCGTTTTTACTTTATTTTCAATCCCTTGTACCTGCAAGACATAAAAACACAAACCAAACATATTTGCAATAATATTTATCATATTTCATGTTTTTAGTCCGTTTATTAGTGTTTTTCGGGTTATAAATGATGTGTGTTTTAGCACACATCATTCACTAGCCAAGGCCCTAGCTCCAGTACTTTGTTCATTCCTTCTTCATTCCTGAATTTAAACATACATGTCCCATTAACCTTCATGTCTATATCATCAATACCGCATTTACTCCACATTCTTCTTAAATGATACCTCAGTTCATGCACATTCATCTTATACCCCACAAAATGACCACAAACAGTTAATCTTCATTGAGCACTATCCTTTTCCACCAATGCTTCATCAAAAATCACAATCTCACTTCCTTCCTCACTTATTTCAATAGGAATAAAATCTAATTTGTTGTTAACAATCTTCATATCTGTTGTGACCATTTTTACATAGGTTCTTTCACTGTTACCATTAATGCCATTAGTATCCTCAGAATCATTTCCCCTTTGCTCAGTATCCTTCTTATCACCCTCATTACTTCTATTAATTCCCATGTTCCTGCTCCTATCACATTCAGACTTATCACTGTCAGCATCCAAAC
Organism: Tanacetum coccineum; assembly: GCA_026074375.1. NCBI lineage: Eukaryota > Viridiplantae > Streptophyta > Magnoliopsida > Asterales > Asteraceae > Tanacetum > Tanacetum coccineum. The sequence goes on from BQNB010113010.1 coordinate 10,645, forward strand.
ACTCCTTATCCCTTACATTCCTCTTCTCAATAACCTCATTTCTCTTCTATGCTTGATTCTTTTGAACATTCTCCTAGTTCCAACACCATCCACACTTTGAATACCACCATTTTCTACAATCTCGTTACAATTCCTTGAATCACTTTCCCCATTTAAATCAGCCATATCATTCATTGCATTACTAACCATATTACTCTTTTTTGATGCAGTTTTTTGTTTATTCTTATTCCTACTAGAATTAGTAACAGAATTATCAAAGATCTTAGTAGGTTTTATAGGTCTTTTGGATATCATGATTAGGGTTTACTCTAAATTGGAGAAAATTAGAAAAGTAATAGTAATCTAATTAATCGATCAAAATGACCTAACACACATTACCAACAGCTGAGAATGTCGAATTGAAGCTTTAAAACCACTCAAAAACAGAGTAATTTTAAATCTCAATTTTGGCGCCAAAACAATGAAACAGTAACCCTAGAAACACCAGAGAATCACGATAGATGGATTGCAATATCGAACTGAGAGGATTATAAGGTTTAGATCAGTGTTTTAATGGCAAAAAAATAGTTATGAAAACGGTTAATTCAGTTGGAACAAAATTTGGCGGGAATCACCATTAGAGGAGAGAGAAAGAGTTTTTTTTACTAGTTAACTTTCAAGTATAATGAAGATTATGGTTGATATAGTAGAGATTAGAATAACGTTTCGGAAAGTATTAAATATAAAAATTCCTCTCATCTCATAATGTATATATTCGACCAAGAGTCAAAAGTCATTTACCAAATCATGGAAACTAATAAAGTCAACATTAACGTTGCGTTCTCGAGGTTTATTTTAAGGGTAAAAGAAAAGAAAAGAAAGAAAATAAAAGGATTCTTGTATTCTTTAGTTTTTTTGGAAAGAAAACAAATGGAAATGACATGAAAGAGAAAGGAAACTAGAAGCATTTTGTTTCCGCCCATATATATTTGGGCTAATTGTCTAGGAAAGAAAAACGTTCGTGTTTTAATTACAAAGTAAATGACCAATTTACCCTGTTTGAGTTCCTTCTTTTACACAAGCTATATATTCACAGTAAAATATTTATCTCAACATAAGTATAATTATTTCAAGTGGTGCTCAGAAAGTACTTTAATGGGCAACTGAACTTTTTTGTTTGTCATTCTGGTTTCTCATTTCAAGTTTATACATGTTCTTACTTGTTGGCCAAGAGTCTTATCGTAACCCTCTTTTACATGTTGTATGTTATAAAAATACTATTAAATTTGTGAAATGTATATTATTATATATTGCTAAATGCAACTTATAATTAAAAGGGATAAAGCCGTAGAATACCAACAAACTTTTCACAATTTATCTAGTTGGTACGTGTACTGAAATAATTGTCGATTTGGTACGTGTACTTTCATAAAATGTTTTCATTTGCACATTTTGATGACGTGTCACGTTTTTGATATGCCACGTGTCAGCCTATCACGTATGACACGCCATCAAAATATGCAAATGAGAACACTTTATGAAAGTACACGTACCAAATCGACAATTGTTTCAGTACACGTACCTAATCGATAATTTGTGAAAAGTTCGTTGGTATTCTACGGCTTTATCCCTAATTAAAATTTAAAAAGTTCGTTACTAATTTCAGTTTTGGAACACACATATGGACAATTACATGTAAAGGGTATAGAGGAGGGTTAATGTGGTGTAGCTTCTTAAAATTGTTAAAATAAGAAGTAATATAAACCATTGGATCTATTGATTAATGTTAGATGATATTAATGGTGGATGAATGTTGTTAGTGTAATAAATATCTAGTCAAAGGACAATTTAGTAAATAAACCCAAATTTAATTGCAAGATTAATGCCCCATTTTGTGTAACGTTTTTAACTTTATTATTCTAAACACTATTTAATTTTCATTTAACATGACGTTTATATGGTAGTATTTTTCTTGATACATCTTCATATCTATTTATTTATTGACGCAAACTCATACACCACGAACTCGTACACCACTGACTCGTACACCACCGAATCGTACACCACCGACTCGTACACCATCGACTCGTACACCACCGACTCGCACAACACCGACTCGCACACCACCGACTCGTACACCACCGTCTCGTACACCACGAACTCGTACACCACCGACTTGTACACCACGAACTTGTACACCACGAACTCGTACACCACCGACTCGTACACCACCGATTCGTATACCACCGACTCGTACACCACGAACTCGTACACCGAATCGTACACCACCGACTCATACACCACACACTCGCACACCACGAACCCGTACACCCGGAAACCGTTGGATCTATCGATTAGTGTTAGATGATATTAATGATGGATGAATGGTGTTAGTGTAATAAATATTTAGTCAAAGGATAATTTATGAGGAGTTACAATAAGAGTTATGGAGGCAATAAAGACGTATTTGTAACATATATTTAATCAAATAGGATTACCCAAAATACCCTTAATGCTATACAAAAATAATTAATTCTATTTTTTATTTTTATTTAATGACATTTATGTCATCTTAATCAAAATAATAGATCCAATGGTCCAAAACACTTTTCATTTTAACAATTATAAGATACTACACTACTTTAACTAGAATCAAATGGTATAAATGTAAAAGTTTTAATATCCTTTCCTATTTTCTCAACTCAAGAACATGAATTGTGTGAACTTTTTTTTGATTTCCTTTCATATTCTTTCTTCTCAAGAACACACAAAACTTTTTTACTTTCCTTTCTTTCCTCTTCCAATCATTTTATTTCTTTTCTTTTCTCTTGTATAAAAACCCGAGAACGCAGCGTAAGTTGGAATTCATGATTCAAGATTTATGATGCACCCTTTATATATAGTATAGGTTATACTTCATGATTTGATGAGTGACCATAAAAGGGTCAAAAACAGTTACAAGAACACATTCGATATAACTACGTACATTTGAGTCAAAAACTCTTTTTTTTCAAATAATTTAAACAAGAAAATCCTTATCCATTTACTCGTCGTGTATATTCGATTTTGTAGCTTTGTGTAACTACTAATTAATGACTTTTATATATGGACATGTTCTTATTGTGGACTTACAAGCCAAATTTCAACCCAGTTAGTTTCAAGGGATTTGAGCTAAAACCTAGTAGAAAGAAAGAAAACACCGAACTTATATTTTACTACTTTGTATTAGGGGTGTTGATCGGTTTGGTTTATTCGGTTTTTTGATTTTTCTGCTCATCTCTACTTTGTATTTCGTGCAGACAACAAAAGCAGCATTTCGTTGTTAATACAAAAATCAATTGAGTTCTCTAATTATTTATTTTGCAGATTTAGTTAATTGAGAAGGACGAATTTCTATTTCGTATGTACATCAAAATAAAAAATCACTATTATCACATATATAGAAAAATCAATATTGAATTGAGTGTGTGTGATGGTGGTTCGAACCTCGTAAATTAGTCGATCAAAAAGTTAAAAACCATAATTACCCAGAAAAAAATAAGAGGGGTTCTCTTGCAATATATATAACTTTAAAGGATCAGATTTCTATAAAGGTCCGTTTAATCAAGGGTCAGAATGTTATAGAGAGTTCAATCAAGGTTTACAAAGTCATTTCAAGGGTTCAAATCCAATTGGGTTCAGAATTCCTTTTTGTGATAGTTCAAGTGAATTTGTAGGGTCAAAAGGTATTCTTCTCCAATGGTTTTAGGGATAATATAAAGGGTAAAAGTCGAAAAATACTCACGAACTTTTCAAAATGTCCCGACATGACCAACGAACTAAATTTCGTCCTTACTAGACCAACAGACTTGTTTGTTTTGTGACAATATGACCAACATGACCGGCTATATATCCACGTCATTAATTTTTTAATTTTTTTATTCCACGTCACCTTTTATCATTTCTTCTCCATCACCACAACCATTTTTTTTCTGTATTACAAGATCAAAAGTATGGTACTTCTAATATATCATTCCATTTACTCGTTCACATTCATCCGTCCTAAAAGGTGTTTGATCCCGTGACAAATCTTGAGCAACAACATGACCATGATCACCTTCTTTAACGGATATTAGAGCTCTTGACTCATAAGCTTTAACGGATCTTCTTACAATGTACCGTCACTACATAGAATCTGTACAAGCCTATTTCTAACGAACTCTGACCACAAAGGCCGAAAAATGAACAAAACATGCTGGCACACCACTTTTTTGCGATAATATGCTACAAAGGCCAAAACCAAAACAAAGCCTTTTCACAAAACAACATATTTGTTATAAATCCTAACAAAATTACGTAATCAATAGGCCAAAAAGGCCAAAATAAAGATCAAACACTGGGTGCACACCACCTGTTTGTGAAAAGTACCAATAGAAATAACAGGATAAATGAGACTCAAAATACCCGCTAGGAGCAAGAGAGAACACAACCCTTAAATGGTATAATCTATTTGGTTAAATGGTATGATAATTTGCAAAAATCTTGGTTTTTGTAATTTTGATTTTGTTTTGTCCAATGTTGCAAAAATCGTGAGTCGCTAGCCGGACGGTCGACCACCCTGTAGCCTGTAATCGGTCTAGGCGTGATTAATCGGTTTTGCAAATTTTATATATAAATTTTAAAGTTACTTGTATGAGATGGATACAACACTTTAAATACACTAAAATTAAATGAGTTCAAAGTTACATTGTTTAAAACATAGACATAGATAATAAAAGTTAACAATTCAAAGTCACATTGTGAAAAAAATGTTTGACTTTCGTTGACCGATTAGGCTGATTTTTGACCCATTTTTGACCGATTTGACCGATTTTTGACCAGACCGATTTTTCACCCGATTTGCCTTATTTTTCAAGGTGTATGGCCGAGTAGCGATTAATCGGCGATTACAAGGCCGCCTAGGCCGATTTTTGCAACATTGGTTTTGTCAGTGAAAATGGTCTGAGAATAATTCAATCAACAAGAAATTATGTCCAACGGTGATTTGATTGGTTATCATGTGGTATATGGGTGGTGGAATCGAGAAAGGAGTAGTTTGTCAGGAGGGTGGTGGTAGTTGGGCGGTGGTGAAGATGAGAGAGATGAAGGAGATAACCTGACTTTGACTTTTATGGGCGGTGGTCAAATTACGAGCACGAAAGGTAGTAGTTTCAGTCAGGAGGCGGCTGGCTGAGGTAGGTGGTGACGTTGGAGCCGGGGTGTGATACGACGGTGGTCTGTAGGATAGAAGAAGAGAGAGATGACAGCGAGCGATAAATGTACTTTGACTTTTTTTTCAGTCAAAAATTGGTATTGTTGACAGGATTCAGTGTGGAAGTGGTAAAATCATCAATATGACATATTCATAATGCATTTATTATGATTTAAATAAAAATATACACGAAGATGGTCACACCAAAAAAGGGAACTGCCACAACCACCTATGGTTCGGTAAAAAAAAATTTATGTTATGGGTGATATCAAGAACAATTATTTGAAAGTTCGTTTGTCTAAGTAAGGGCGAAAATTTAGTTCGTTGGTCATGGTCGCGGTCTTGTTGGAATAGTTCATGTGGGTTTTCACCTTTTTCGTACTTACTACCCAAATATAAAAATATTTACTAGGTTGGGAAATTTAGTTAACTCTCTGGTTACCCGTCTACTTAAAGTTTTTTCCATATATCATTTTGTTATGATGAGATTACCTTTTAGTTATTTCATCGAGGAATTGTATCTTTGCGAGCCATTATGTTAGGGAAACAGGTTTTTTTTGTTATTAAATACTGATATGGAAAACTAAGTTTTCACGGATGATTTGTTACTATTATAAATAGAACAGTTTTAGCATGTGTCTTTGGCATAAATTACCAAACTAAGTTTATGGAACTAACTTTGGTGTAAAAAATAACACATAACGCACTTTATTTTGATTTTTTTTTTGACAAATTGACAAAAGAAAACCCAATGTTTCAGATTAGCATATATCTTCAACTAAATACTACTATTATTTTCAATAACAGTATCCGAAATACCCACAAAATCTGCAAGTGTTTACCTAACATTTGCGGTATTTTTGAAGTATCGAAAAAAGTCATAAACAATTGCCGTTTGGTCATTTGGACAAAACCTTGTGATCTTTTTTTATTTTTTTTTTGAAAAAAATCGAAAAACGCAGGGGTTTCTTTCTTTTAACATTACCATTGCGATTTTTTTAAGACTTCTATGATCTTTTTGAATTTTCTGCTTTTTTCGATCTTTTATAAAAAATCTTGCAAAACTTTTTGTGAATTAAATCCTTGCAAGCACTCTTAAAAATCTTGCGGGTGTTCATGCCAATTTGTTAAAAGATTAAAAGGAACAATAGGTTTTTATCTTAGCAAAGTTCTGAAATTTTTAGTCAAAGCTTGTGAAAATTTTAAACATATCTCGAACTATCGAAAAAAAAAAAAACTAATCAAATGTTACTTGATCTAAGTTTATTTTTTTTAACCAGACTCTTGCGATTTTTTCCTTATTTTCCATAATTTCCACAAAATAGTTAGACAATTTTGCGGAGTATAGTGGGCTTATTTTGGATTTTTTTTTGTTAAAATAATCACTAGGCTGTATTAGTGATTTGTACGGTCGTTATTAAAATGGGTTAATTTTTGTGATTCCCTATACTTTGACAGAATCGTCTTCCGTCGCAGTCACTCGTATGCCTGCCTCTCTTTCGCCATGTCATGCACTGCTAACTCTGATTCTCATTCTTGGTCAGTCTGTATAATTTAAACGTTTTTCTACATGATATAGATGAACTTATTTTACCCCACAATGGAAGTTCTTGATCCATACCATTTTACATTGTATAAGCCCAAAGTTTGGTGGATGAGATCAATTTAGTAGTAATATTGCTACTGCTTTGATTTGTCTGTCTAGTAATAGAATTTATAATTTTTCAAAATTAATTTTTAATGCTATGGTGAACAACTTGGATAGCAAATTTAAAATTTTAATGTATTCAAGATTTTTGCAAATGATTTTGGGAATACGTACTACGAATACATGATAACATATTGCCCCAGTTTTAACTAAAAAGATTTTTGGCAATATGAAAAGAGGTTTTAAAGGAAATCATGTACCATTGCTGCCTGCTATGCTAGCACCAGCTCAAAGTGAGGGATCAACAATCCCAGCTGGCTCCCAACCCATACCTACTATCTCTATCCCATCTACATCACAAACACCTATTCCCCCTCTTACTGAACCATCTATTTCAGCACCAACTAGGATTACTGACACACAGGAACCTAAGATTCCTCAGTCTCAGGATCCTACTCTAACCCCTGTAGCAGATGAGGCAACAACCACTAGTGTGGAAGTTGATGCTAAGAGAGATGCCACTACAACCGCTAGCTTAGACGCAGGGTTGGACAGTGGTAACATCCATGAGTCTCCTCTCAGGTCCCATGATGCACCTCTCCCTGAAGTTAACACATCAGGAAGTGCTGAGGATAGTGTGCAACTAAAGGAATTGATGGAACTTATACCTAAATTGGTGTTACGAATTGATTCTTTAGAGAAGGAGCTGACAAAGACAAAACAGATCTTTGGGAATGAAGTTCTAACTTTGAAGAACAAGGTAAAGACACTTGAAGTTGCTCTAAAGAGGAAATCAAAAATGGTAGCTCTTTCAGAATCAGAAGGAGAAGAGGCAGAGAATTCTTCCAAACAGGGGAGGAAAAGTCAGGATGATAGATCTGAAGATTTTATTACTCCTTCAAATTCAAGGGAGGCACAAGAGCAGGATATCAGTCCTACACTTCTAGATGCAGCTAAAACTCTAAAATGGGTTGCTTCTGGAGATGTAAGTACATACAAGAGAAGAAGGAGGTCTGTTGATACTGGTACGGATTACTTCAATAAAGCAAAAGAAAGAACTAAGTTTGAAGAAGTTAATACTGGTAGCACAAAAGTTAATACTGGTAGCACACCAGATAATGCTCAGAGGAAAGAAAAAGCAAAGATTGTTGATGAAAATGTTCAGACTGTACAAAAGACTAAAAAGCATCTAGAATAGGAAAAGGCTGGATTTGCAAAAGGTGTCAGGTTGCAAGCTCAAATGGATGCAGAAGTTGCAGAACAGATTTATACAGATGAGATGATTGCTAAAAGAATGGAGGAAGAGTCAGAAATGACTGATCAACAAAAACAAAGAATGGCTTAAGTTCAATTTGAAGCTCAATACTATAGTGAGGAAGATTGGGATGTTATTAGAGCTAAGCTTGAAGCAAATGTAGAGTTGGTCAAGAATATGCAAGGAGAAGGTCTGTCTGAAGAAGATTTTGCAAAAAGAATGGTGGATATGATAAATCAGAGAAAGAAATATTTTACAGAAGAAAGAGCTAAGGCAAAGAGAAGTAAGCCCATGACTCAGACACAGCTGAGGACTTACATGTCAAATTATTTGAAGAATCAGGGAACATGGAAGCTTTCTCAGTTAAAGAAGTTAACCTGTGAAGAGATTAAGGAGAAGTTTGACAAGTTGGTAAATCAGATTGACACATTTGTTCCTATGGGTCTTGAAGCTACAAAGGCAAGAATGAAAAGATATAGTGAAGAGCTTCAGACAAGGACTTCAAAGAAACAAAAGACTGTTGATGATTCAGGATTTGCTGAGTTACAAGAAAAGGTTGCTGCTAAAGATGTTCCAGCCACAGAAGAGAAAACTAGAGAAACAAGAGTTCCAAAAGAAGAAGAAGTTGAAAAGTAAACTAAAATCAAAAGAAGAAGGCTGAAGGCTGAAGACAAAAGAAAGAAAAGGATTAAATGTTGATAAGGATACACAGGAGGATTCGGAGACTGATAAAGAAGAAGACATGGAA
>BQNB010113011.1:0-22032 GCA_026074375.1 Tanacetum coccineum
AACATTAAGATAATATATATTATAATAATTTCATCCATAAAATAAATATAAATTTAAATTTTTTAGTTATTATTTATTTATATTATATTAATTATATATTATTATAAAACTGGTTCGGTTCGGTTCGGTTTTTACGGTTCGGTTTTGACAAAAAACCGAAACCGAACCGAAATTTTTCGGTTTTTTAAAAATTAAAAACCGAACCATCGGTTTCTAGTTTCGGTCGGTTTTTTTGGTTTTCGGTTCGGTTTCGGTTTTTTCGGTTTCTTTTGCTCACCCCTACTACGCAATATCATTGTGATATTTGCTAGAACATTCAGAGTGATACTCTTTAGTATTCACAATGACGAATGGAAATCCTTCCAGTGTCATCATCAAACAGCACTGCGGTAGGTGACTTGCGAGATTCTATATGAATCAAACTTGTGACAACTGGATATCGATTTGGTCCAGTAAATGAATTGACGGTTGATGAATTTTGATAAAAACATGACACTCTCGATGTGTTACAAAAACTCTTTAACGAGTGACACGTCGATTGATTTTCAAATCAATTTTCTCGTTTATCACTAACGTAAACCTGCAGGTCAAACGGTGGTAACGGCAACCTCAATCCCATTCAAATGCTCAATCTACGAAGACATACTATCTAGAAAGCTCAAGATTTAAAGACAAAGACTTCCGCTAACTCTGATTTAAAGCTTTCAAGATAATGCAAAAGTATGAGCATGTTGGTCAAAGACACAAGATCGCAAGATGGCAAAGACGATAAAGACAATGACAAAGGCTCAAAGTTAAGATCGCAAAGCATGAAGGAACAAGTTTACAACAAATAACGAAGACAAAGACCAAGAACACTCGAGCTTAAACGACAAAAGCAATCTCACTGATCTCATGAAGGAGTGTCATCAATGAACTCACTTCGGGGGAGATTGTTAGCCTCAATTTTATTGAGTCAATAAAGGAAGCTCGTTCCCGTGTTCAAGACCTCACTTCGGGGGAGATTGTTAGCCTCAATTTATTGAGTCGAACAAGGAAGCTCGGTCACTCTACGATGGAGCTTCGGTCTTTAATTAGTTAATGTTGTAACAGGATAATATCGGGAATCGGGCTCGATAGATAATCTAATATTGTATATGTTTTGGGTTTAATCCCAAAGCAAAACCCGAGCCCGGGTCCTAGTTATATATCCCGCGCGTCACATTAAATGTGTAGGGGTATATATATATTTAGATATTTTCTAAAATATCTAAATATATATATAGATATTTTATTTTACAAAATATCTAGTTTTTAGTTTTTTATAATTTCACAAAATTTCTTTTTTCTTTTCTCTCTCAACTCTCTCTCTACTCTCTCTCTACATTTCGTCTCTCTCTCTATCTCTTTTCTTGTTTCGTGGTTCGGGTTATGAAGTGAAGTGGTTAAACGGGTTCCTACATTTTACACTAAAAAAAGCGGAGGGACCATTTTGTAATTTCACATTGAAGAAACTATAGGGGTCTCTTTGAAAAGCCATCATTTGTTGCATACCTAATTAAACTGCATTTTTCTCTCTCTCATTCACACACAGACACAGTTATCTCTCCCTCTCAATCTTCAATCGACATCTTCAATCATCAGTAAGACAAACACCACCATCGCCATCGTGATCCGCCATTGAAACACCTTCGCTCAATCATCTTCTTCAACATGATCATTAGATCCTCCATCACACCAGCCTCGGTCTTCATCCATTTGTGAAGAAATTCGCAATTCAAAGGTTATTAGGTCAAAATTGGTCCACAAAAAGGTTAAATTTTCACACTCTTATCACTGAAATGCTTGTACTCGATGTTAAATTACTGAATTGTTAGGCAGTGTGAGTTACTTTAAAACATCAAGATTTCCTTATTCATATAAAGTAAACCTGGTTTAGACCATAATTAACTTAAAATCCTTTCCTAAAGAGACGATATGGTGAGAATAAGATCCACATTAAGGTCTACATTTCTCTAATGATTTAAGGTATCCTTTTTATTTCATCCGAAACAACTTAACTACGAGTCCAGAGACGGAGGCTTTATTTAGATAACCCCGGAGTCGAAATTTGGCTTTATTATTATTAATTAATGTAAAGAATGCATATATAAGTCCGTAGGATATTTAGAAAAGTATATATTTTATATTTTTATGTTTTTTATTATTTATTATTTTAGTTTTTTTTTTTGATTTTTTTTTATTATTTTTTTTTATATATATTAGAATTTTAATTTATTTTTTATTTAATTATTTATATTATTCTTTTTATATATTATTTATATTTTTTTATTATTTATTATTGCATTATTATCCCCCGGTCCTTTAAACAACTGCCACATCGGTATGCAAGCCGACCATGGTTCAGGAGTCTTATTTTGACCAGGAGATCCTTGACCTTTTTGAAAATTGCCACACCGTAAAGCCGATAGCTGAATGGGGTGGCGGCTATGGAGTCCCAGAAAAGAGCTTTATCAGTCTCAGATTTATTATTTTTATTATTACCTCCACCCTTTAAACGACTGCCACATCGGTATGCGAGCCGACCATGGTACAGTGGTCTTATTTTGGCTTCGTTTATTACATTATTATTATTATTATTAGCCAAAATCCAAGGTCCAATGTGGTCTTTAACTACCTACGACAACGTAGCAGCCGTTAAGAATCGGTAGCCTATTTCTCCACAACACTGACAAAACCTCGATGTGTATCTCGCTTAATATTCACCCAGAAGAATCTCTACGAAGGGATTTAAAATAAGAATCACAAAAACCAAAGTAACTTTATTTATTTAACAATTATATAACGTTTATTAAGCTGGTGAGAGCAAAAAGCCACAATTAATCTCTATGAGCTCTAAAGAGATCCAACTACTCCACGCTTAGCATCTAACTTATATTAAACTCTATCTTTTTTTGTTCTCCGCAAATTTAAAATTTTTAATAAAAAGATCCGCCAATGCTTAGTCTAATAAAATCAAACTTTGCATATTTAAAGTCTATTACAAAAACTTGAAAATTATTGGCTTTTTCAAGCTAGAATTCGCGTTTTAAAGCTTCTTGTATAAAAGACTAGCAAAAGCTTTCATTTATATAGGTTAAGGGGCAAGCTAGAGCGCAACATGCTCGATCAAGTCAAAATTTATTCTTTTGCTCACCACCAGAAAGTCAAAAATTTGTGTCAAAACATTTATTTTATTTTTGAAATTTTTTTAATTTTGGCATAGTGTGAGTGCTCTCCAAGCCTTAATCTGAGCCCTTCAATCCATCTTGTGTTTCTTTAATTTGATCTAAGCCCTTGAATTTGCCCTGTCCAATCAGTCGACTTAGGATTGCCAACGTGGTTGTCTTCTTCTTGAAGGAGAATGGGTTAAATTGGTTTTGTTGGGTTGTGGAGAATAGGTTAAGAAGAGGTTTGTCGTCTGGTTGCAGGGGTGACAAAGGTGATGAATAGTGTGTGGGGGGTTTGGCTGGAAATGGATTTGGGTGAGTTAACGGTTGTTAGGGGTAAAAGGGGAAGGGACGAGTTTTGTAAATGGGATAATGGGGGGTTAAAGGTGGAAAAGTTAACAGGTGTTAGTCCCCTGTTTTTGTTAAGGACTGGCATCGTTAGTCGACTAACAATGAAAAGGGGGAGAGGACTAGCTATGTAATGGACTTAACAGCCATATGGTTGGGCTGTTAAGTAGAATTGGGCTTTGTTGGGCTTGATTTTTAATTAAGTGGATTAGGCTTATATCATGGGCTTTTAATTTTATAAATAAGCTTAATAGGCTGACTCGGCCCATTAACTTGGGTACGGATGGTCCAATAAGATGCTTATGTCCTCGGCTTCGGTTTTCGCGCTCTTTCCATTCCCGTGCTCGGTTTTGGCTTTGTTTTTGTCCTTTAGTGAATATCTGATACCTGCACAGTACACAAAGCAAAACAAACATATATTTGGCATTTTTATGTTCATTTTTTGTCATTTAAGCTCGTTTTATTAGGTCAAAGGTATGTGTAATTAAGCACATACCAGCGATCCTCAAAGGGTAACCTCACATATGTCGGAGAAATAATTTTCTCATGAATCCTAGGGTCGAAAACTATGACCATACTCTTCAAATCATCATTATCAGGTTCATCAATAAGCAAACTCTCAAGATAGATTCTATTTCCCTCTAAATCATGATAACCATCCTCAAAATCCGGAGGAATATCATCATCGATCTCATCAAAATCGCCTCCTGGGTCGAAACACTCATCCTCATTAGCATCGAAAAGAGGTGTGACCAGCCAAGCCGGCTTATCAAGGTTAGAAACATAAGAGTCCTTGCTCTCGATGTCCTCTAACACCTCATTAAAAAGAGGATTTATGTCACTAGAGATGTACTTGTCATCGAAATCAAATAGAGGGTTTGAGTAAATTTTTAATATTTTCTTCTGGAACACCCTCATTACTAGAGGTAAAATCATCATTAGCATCGAAGAGAGGATTAGAGAAAGTCACGGAATTATCACAAAAAGGCAAGTCACACTCTTTGTCACTATCAGACGTATCCTAGGACTCCTTTGGGAGTGGAACAAGGTCCTCAACACTAGACTTCATGAATTCGTCCTATTCCTTTTCAAGAATAGTGCAAAGATCCTCATCCCCCATGATGAGAGAGTCCTCGGGCTCCATATTCGGTAAGACGGGTGTGATTACAATAGACGAAGGAATTTAAGAAATAATTTCATTCAAAGGAATAGTACTCTCCTTGTCATCATCATCATCATAGCAAATAGAATTGAAATGTCGCGAAGGCTCGGGTGTATGAGTACTAAGATTAGCCATCTGTTCTCGTTGATGTAACATTTCAACCAAGGATTGCATAGTTTTAAGAAGTTCATTCCTTGACTCAATCATATCATTATGTGATTTTATCCATTCATTATGCACATTATTCATCCTCTGCTGATTAAGGTCTTCTTGAGGTTGATGATCGATGAAATACTGCGGGGGTTGGTCAAAACCGGAAGAGTTAGAATTATAGCAAAGATTAGGCTCATAGAAATTCTGATTCCTCGGTTGACACTGAAAATTCACCTGAGGACCCCCACAGTTTTCACAATAAAGATATTGTTGTGGAAAACTCGGTGAATTTTGTGGATAATAAATATCACCAAAGTTTTGATTGTAGCACGGTTTCTGCTTATAGACAGGCGGTACCCATGGTGGACAATCATAATCATAGTGAGAATCGTTCCCACATAACTCACACGAGTATGTCTGGGGCTGTGGATGTAGGTAAGAAAAATCGGGTGTTTCATCATAAGAAATAGGATCAGGGTTACGGACAAACTCGTCTCCGAAACTCATATTGGTACAACGCTGGCAATTTCCACCGTTAAACGGACCTTCACACCACGAGCACCTCAAAAACCAAGACATGTTGATAAAGAATTAAACGATAAAGAGGGGTAAGAAAAAAAATTAAACGGATAAGAGGGTAAAGAATAATATTTTTAGATTTTAAAAATAACACATAATTAAAAGAAATAATAAAATAATAATATGTAAAAAGAATAATAAGAAAAATATTTTTGGAACCGATAGTCAAAGGTGCACAGTAGCTCTCTAGAAAAACACACAAAGAAGCGGATGAGCGGGTAAGCGCGAAGCATTTTTAAAAACCTTCTCCTTTCGGGTCGAAGTTCGTAGGATCAACCCTCCTTATACCTCTATTATAGTTTGTTAATCTAAAGGTGAGCCGATTTAACAATTGACAACACGGTTTCTTTTGTTGTTTTTCATTTTTTTGGTATTTTAAATACTTTAGGAAAAATAAATCCACAAAAATAAATCGAGAAAAAAAATAAAATATTTTTGTATTTTATAGTTTTATATAAAAGAAAATAAAAAATAATAAAGAAATGTAAAATATATATTCACAAAAAACGATAACTTCACGGGGAAGGGTCTTCAATGCACTAATCTTCAAACTTCAACGCGATAATCGTTTCACACTTCCCCGGCAGCGGCGCCAAAAATTGATTCTCTCGTTTTATAGTATAATATATATATAGTAAAAGCAAATCGGCAAATTACTCTTGTGAAAGAGTAATAAGCTAATCACTAATAAAATATATTTCCGGAAAGTATTGATGAGAAAATTACCCTTAGGAAAGGATAAAGTTCAAATCGTTCCCGAGTCGTTTTCCCAACGAAGCGTGAATATTGAAAATCTTGTTTCGGTTCGTGATCGGGTGCTTGAATAATCGAAATTTTGGATTTTGGATTCTAAATCTAATAACGCAAAGGGAAAGCATATAAAGGCACACTAATCTAGGAATTAAGGCAATTTAAAAATCCTAACGACATTTAAAGCAATTAACAATTTAAAACATACTAATTAACCAAATAAGACAAAATAAAACTCTTAAAACTCAAAATGCAAATTTCTTAAACTAAAATGCATAAAACTAATTTTTAAAAGAAAAAATTATTTTTTTTAATATTTTTTATATTTTTAAAACTAATAAAACAAATTTTATAACTAAAAATTAAACTAAAAATATTAAACTAAATCCTAAAAATTTGAGAAAATTTATAAAAATTCTAGATCCTATTCCTGAAGTTTACAAAGAAAAATGACTCAATAAGCTACTACCAACAAGCTGGGAAAAATCAATAAGCTAAATAAGCTCAAAGTTAAACGAGTACAAGAATTAAATGAAACAAGATTATAACGAAAAATACCCAAGAGCGCAGTGTTAAGTTGTGTGTGTGTGTGTTAAAGGGGAGGTCACAGGTTCGAGTCCTGTGACTCTCCCTTTTTGTAAAACAATTTTTTTTCTTTTAGAAAAAGCTAAATATTAAGCAAAAATAAGCAAATTTAATAAAGGAGTAAAGACCAGAACTTATTATTAAGCTAGAAAAATGATTATCAAAAGTGTTAGTTGGCTAAAAGCTAGACTTGTTTGATTTAGTTAAAACTAGACATTTAGCTAAAATTGTTTGCTTATTTAGGACTCAAAAAGCAATAGGTAAAACAATAAGCTAGAAACAGACCTAGACCTAGACCTAATAAGCACTAATGACTAGACATAAGCAAATCCTATAAGCTAAAAAACAGTAAAAGGCATTAAGATAGTGAACTCAAAAGGACTTTTAAAGGATTTTGACCACTATTTGCAGCTTAGAATTAGGACTAATAAGCACTAGAAATACGCTAAAAACTGAAAACATATTGAGACCTAGACTCTAATAACTCTAACACGTTGGATTTAAGCAAATAAGTTTAGGAAAGAAGCTAGAAAAGTTAAATTGAAAAAGGCAGTTTACCACTACTTTTTTGGACTTTTTTGTTTTGAACATGACTTCTTGTAACTGAATTTTAAGACTCAAAAACACTTTTGACAAACTTAAAAACTCAAAACAGATTGAAATCATACTACAATAAGCTAAATATAATCAACATTAACCAAAGTTAAGCTAGAATAAATCCTCTAATGATCTGCAAATCTAGACTCTTAAGTTCAAACCGCAAACTAGCTCTACTTAACTGAATTAGATCCAAAATATTCAAAAAGAGATTCCAAGGTCTTATGACTCAAAAAAGATGCACATTGATGCAATAGAAAATAAATTTTGAACACAAACATTACACCTTAAGCATACTTTTTATAAATCCAACAAATAAGCAGTTTAGTACAAAATTTAGACTAGTAGACTTGAGATTTTGATTAAACAAACTTCAAAACTTATTTTAAGCTTATGAAAACTAGCATTTAAACTTATTTTAAGCTTATGAAAACAAGAATGATAACCAAAAACAGACTATACTTAATTTTCTATGTTACCAAAGCTTAACCCAAACACGCCTTTAAATCTAGAAAAACTAATTTAAAGCTAAGACAGACCTCAATAAGCTTTGAATTGCTAAAACGGATTAAGAACTATGATTATCAAAGAAAAATAAGCAAAAACTTTGGAAAAATAAGCTTTATATATTAAGCTAAACTAATAAGCAGTTTTAACTATAAAAAAATGGACAGGTTATAGTAAACTCAAATAAAACTATCTCTTAAACCAAGATCTGAACATATTAAGCTACTAAAAGACATATTAAGCACATTAAACACAATTATAAACAACAAACAAGTAGATTAAGCAGATTAACAAGCTAAAGTAGAAATTAAGCTTAAAAGAGTAAAAGTAAACATACCATGTCCTTTGCTCAAAACAAGGACTTAAACTGCTCTTTAAAGCTTAATCTACAAGCTCCAGCTTATTTTTATAAGCTGATACAGTCCCATAAGCCCATCCATTTTTGGCTTATCTTCCATACTTAGCTTAAGATAACTATGTGAGGTGATTTAGGCGGAACTGCTTATTCAGTTAAGCTATAAGCAAGCTTAACTGAATAAGTATTAACTTTTTAAGGTAATAAGAGCTTATTGATCTTATTAAGTCATATCCAAACACATTTTAAATTTCATACATAAATTGAACATGAAATTTAAAAGGCAAATGAACTTTTATTAATGATAAAAACATTTACAAGCTCAAAAGGAGAATATAAATAGTAAAAATACAATAAGCTAAAATTTAAGCTAAAAATACACTAAAAGCTAGATATCTACTGTGTGAATTCCTTGGGGTATTTATAGCTGAGGAGAGAAGCTTCTAGGAGAAGAGAAGCGTCACCTATCTTCTAATCCAAGCCCTTGATTCATAACAAACTTCAATTCATCCTTTTGAGCCCTTAGATCATCCTCCACGTCCTTTCAACCAATGGGACACCTTGGGATTGCCAAGGTGTTAGAAAATGATGTAAGAGGCAGCCACGTAGATCTTCTAGAAGGGATTCAAGTGCGGAGGGAAAGATTTTAACTCTAGTTAATCTGTTGCAGTGTAAAAACGGGGAAGACAAATGAACAATAACTTTGACCAAGCATTTTTATTATCTTGACTTGGACACGGTTTGGGCTTTTATCATTTGGGCTTGGACTGGATAAGGTATTTTGGATTAAGCTTATATTTTGGAAAAGGGTAAGTATAATTCAAGTGTTAATGGGCTGACCCGGCCCTTAAAACGGGTACGGGTTGGCCCATTAAAGATGAATACGTCTTCGACTTTATTTTCTTATGCTCTTCCAATCTCGTGCTAGTTTTTGTCCATTTGGCCATATTTTTTTCCTTTTGTGAATATCCATTACATGCAAAACACAATTAACAAAACAGACAAATACAATGTATTTTCTATTTATTTTTGGTCATTTAAGCTCGTTTTAATAAAGAAAATTGATATGTGATTAAACACATATCAGTGCCAACACTCGGTCTCCGATCAATTGCATAATTATATCTAGGGAAATCTTTTGTCCTGATTATATATAGTATATATATATATATATAATATATATATATATATAAATATAATATATAAAAAATATATATGATTTTATATATATATATATCAGATATTGTTTCCCTTTTCACACTTGAAATTTTTAGCGTTTGCCTTTTTCGTTCCTAAGTGTAGGGGTAGCACCCAATATTTTTAAACATTGAGGCCAATGTTTAGTTCTAAGCGTGGGGGGATTTCTATAGAAATGCTCATACATGTGCTTGTCTGTGCCCAACGCAACCCCGTTTTGACCAATATGTTATTTTATTTTATGATGAAAAAAATGATATAAAAATTGTAAAAATAAGTAGGCTCGTACGTTAGAACAACGGAGATTTTGACTTGACCGAGTATTGCACTCTAGATTTCCCTTTAGCTTTCGAGACTGAGCGTTTGCACGACTTAAATTTTTTATAAAGAACAAAAAATGATAGAGTTGAATATAAGTTAGATGATAAGCGTAGAGTAGTTGGATCTCTTTAGAGCTCATAGAGGTTAATTGTGGCTTTTTGCTCCCATCAGCTAAATAAACGCAATAAAATAATTTTCATTAAATAAAGTTGCATTGGTTTTTACAATTCTTAGTTTTTAATCCCTTCTTATAGAATTCCTCCTGATGAAAGTAAGGTACACATCGAGGTTTTGTTAGTGTTGTGAGGAAATAGGCTACCGTTTCCTGACGGCCCGCTCCCGTTGTCTCAGAAGTTAAAAGACCACATGATTCGAAATTTAGCCATAATAAAATGTAATAAACAGAAGCCGCAATAAGACTACTATTTCTTAACGGTTCGCTCCCGTTGACTCAGTTGTTTAAAGGGTGGAGGTAATATTGCTTCAAGACCGATAAAAGTTTACTTTTTCCTGACAGTTCGCTCCCGTTGACTCAGAATTCAAAAAGGTCAAGGAAATTCTCGAGGTCGAAATAAGACTACTGTTTCCTGACGGTTCACTCCCATTGTCTTAGTTGTTTAAAGGACCAAGGGCTAATACGGTTGCAATAATAATAATAATAAAGCCAAATTTCAACTTCGGGGATATCTAAATAAAGCCACCGTCTTTGGACTCGTAGTTGAGTTATTTCAGATGAAATAAAAAGGATATCCCCTAAATCATGTAAAATTAGAACCTTAATGTGGACCTTGTTTTTAATCAAATCGGTTCTCTAGGAAAGGATTTCAAACTAATTATTGTTTAAACCAGACACCATTATAATAATAAGACCATAATCTATTAAAATAAGTGATCTCATTTCACTTTATGTTTTCCAAATAAAATCCTTAGAGGAATCAAGAATAAGGGAGCAAGAAATAGCCGCGCTTACACAATTAGCATTTATGAGTATTGTTAGCATTTAATTTTATATTTAGCTGTGATTTCGTTTTAAGCTTGGTTTGGGGATTGTGAAAATCGAGGATGATGATCATTGTCTCCTGGAGACACCCAGTTTGCGTGATTCCCGTTCTTAAATCCTTTTATATAATTTGAATAAAATTTTAACTTAGTTTTTTATCTATTAATGAATAAATAGTTAAAACGGGGCATTTTCAAAACAAATGACTTTTCTTATACCCCCTTGATGAACACCTTTATGTTCTTGTTTGATGTGAAGGATTATTGGTTAAGGAAGGTTAAAAGATTTTCTTTCACAACGTATATAATAAACATTTTGATGTGTGCTTAAACACACATCATTTTTATACCAAAAAACACACTAAACTGGACTAATACCCATAAAATATGTGAAATTATATTGCAAATATGTTTGGTATGTGTTATTATGTCTTGCAAGTACAAGGGATTGAACACAAAGCAAAAACGGTGATTTTCAGATGAGTTTCGACGATGTTTTCACGTTTATAGATATTCAAACGAAGTCAGAAAAATTCACTGAACACTCCATTGGAAAGAGCATGAAATTACGAGTCTGTCGGTACCTTCCTCACCTTTAGAACCGGTCTAAATATTCTTATATGGACCTGTCAAATTTCTATTTGACCTTCTTTTAATATACTTGGACCTTTCTTATTTGGCCTTAAAAGAAATATGTTGCATATATATTAATGAGGGACACTCCAATGCAGCTGGAAAAGGTGTTAGCCTTTGTGTCCTTTACCTGGAGGTCGCGAGTTCGAGGCTGGGTTTTACAATTCCACCAACTACCACGTCAGATGCTACGTGGCAACCGACCCAACCCGTCGACCTATTGACGTCAGCAATGACGTGTCATGCGGGTCCCATTTTCTGATACGTGGCGGCTGTCCAATGACAGTTTGCCACGTGGCGGTGGCTCTAACGTGTAATTATGTGCATGTGGCAGCTAATGATTATACGAGGTTGCATAGGTGGCAGGTCAGCTGGCCAATAAGGGCGTGATACGGGTACACGGTGACAAGATCGTGCAGGTGGCAGGTACGCATGATCCAAGGTTCTAGAAGCATAATTGCTCATCATTGGGTAGATTATTATTGGTGGATAGGAGCTGAGGTGGCCAATTGATTGGCTGAAAATGAAAGAGAGGTGTTGGCAGTTGTTGGACTCGCAAAATGACTAAAATACCCCTCCAGGGATTGGGCTATTTAATCCCCCACACATTCACTTATTTGATATCTCTCTTACACTTTCTTTTACTACAATTTTAACACACATAGATTTAGCTTATCTTGTATTAGACTAGTTTTTGTAAAAGCTTTTTAGCTTAATATTTTAACTTATTGTATTTAGCTTATTATTAATGAAGATAAAGGTTTTAAAGATTGATGTGATTTGAGCTTATTTTTTTCTCTAATCCTCTATTCCTTGTTATAAATTTCTATTAAGCTATTTATTAATAAATAATCACTTATAAGCTTGTATGAGCTTATTAAAAGCTTATCTACTATAAGATAGCTTTTAGACTTTTATAAGTGAGGTTTTTATATTTGTTTCTCTTTTATGTTTTCATTTGTAGTCTACATATTTGAATAAGCTCAATCATATAGCTTATTTTCGGATTATTGAGATAAGCTTATATTCGGATAAGCTTCACCTTATAGCTTATTCGATTAGCTTATTTAAAATATTTACGTTTTCTTTAGCTCTAGAATAAGCTTTATATAGCTTATTTCAAGAAGTTTAGCTTTTTAGCTTGTTCAATTAGCTTTTTTGTCTATTATTTTGGATCTAGTCTTTATATATACCTAATCCTCATTCCCTTTTTGAAGAGAACATCTTATTTTAGGTGGATTTAGATTTATTAATAATAGATCTATTGTTTTCATTTTCGATCTAGTTTTTTATATTAAAAGCTTATAGTTTTTAGCTTGTTCATTTAGCTTTTTGATCTATTATTTTAGATCAAGTTCTTAAATATACCTAATCCTCTTTCACTTTTTGAAGAGAACATCTTAGTTTTGAGTGGATTTAGATTTATTAATAATAGATCTATTGTTTTCATTTTCGATCTAGTTTTCTATATTAATAGCTTATAGTTTTTAAATTCCATCTATAGCTTGTAATTGATATATTGTTCATATTAACTTTGATTGTGTTTTGATGTTGATGAAACCATTCCTACATCTAAGGCGTTGAGCTTAAGGGTCTTATAAGCTAACTTTATTTCTAAAGTTTAAAGCTTTTATAAAGTTATTTAGTATATAAAGTTTTCACCTTTATTAACTAATTAGTTAAATAAAATCTAATATAGAAGTAAATTTTAGTGTTTTATTAGTTTATAAGATCGGGTGGTTTAGTTCGTCCCCATTTCGTCAAACGGGTTCTACTTTCTTACCTTTTTTAATCCATAGTAGTTTAATAATTTGTTTTAAAAAAATATGTTTATGATAATTGTTAATTTGATTGATGCTAGTTTAGTAGTCATGATTAGTGAGTATATTATTATATGCTTGTTAAGTGAGTTATGACTAGAGAATTATGTGTGAAATAAAGGGGGTTGTTGATTAATAATTTTCAAATTATTTAGATATATTTTTTGGTTATTTTGACAGGCAAAAGCCGTTAGGATAATCAAACATTAATCTAGTAATTTGTATCAAAATAAAGAATTGTTTTCAAAATAAACCGACGTTGTGAGAAAATAGTTTTTTTTAATGGGTACTAATTCATCAATTATTCTCCTTCACACTTGATCTTTTTGCCTTACTTGACAAGCATATCCTTTAGACATATCTTTTAGATCTTTTAGCTTAATATTCCTTAGTATTAATCTAGCTTTTAATTCTATAAAACCAACCAAAAATATTCGATAATCAAGCATCCAATAAAAGACATCAACATTAATTTCTATATATTTCTCACCGTGGACACGACTTCGGAAGATTTAATTATTACTTGTCCTCAAGTAATTCTTTTATCTAACGGGAAATACTATATCATTACTCGACACGTTTACGATGTATCATATACTTTCCCATGTGAGTCTGTCAATTAACCGGTATGTCTAGTCTTATAAATTTAAAGCTTTTGAAACACATCAAAGTTTTTGACGCAGCTGCCGTGGAGTTTTTTGGTCTTGTTTTTGTTCTAATTGTGGTTTATACTTGTTTCATGTGTCGTTGCCATTCAGTTTTCGTGTTAAAGTCGAGAAAAAACCCTTTTGTTGCTGAAAGTGCGCCGATTTTTCTTTTAAAACCGTCGTACTTTTTTGAAAAACTTGCAAGTACGCCGTACTTATTTCATAGTACGTCGCACTTTGTGTCTGAGACAATAACGTTTTCTTGGATTGTGTCTTAAAAGCCCACCAAACCAATTGTATTGTCTAATTTAGGTACTGAGAGCATGATCCTTCTATTTTGTGTAATTGTGTTCCTTAAATTACAACATTTGTATCATTTGCCAATTAAATGGAAAATTCAAAAAGATTTTTGTTTCTATTTTATCTATGCTTTCTTGCTTTATGGCTTATTTACGGCAAAATGTGTCTATGTATCTTTTGTTGTTGATATTTGAGTATGTGTTTGATTTTGTGACTTATCTATTTAAACTGCGACGTGCAAAACCTGCAAGTGCGCCAATTTTAATCACCAAACCGCCGTACTTCTGAAGAACCAAAAAGATTTGTGTTTCTGCTTTATTTTGATTTATTTTGTTTTGTGGCATGTATGTGTTTATATAAATAAAAACATGTTTTGTTTGTTTGTTAGTATTGTTTATAAAGCTTATATGAAAACCCATAAAATATAAAAATTCAAAAAAATTGCAGTAAGTACGTCGCACTTCATCTGAAGTGCGCCGCACTTTGTACCTGCATACATAAAAAAATCCAGTTTTATATAAAATAATAAATCAGATGCATTTTTTTGTTTTATCTTCTGTGAATATTTGTTGTGTGTTTTATTTTGTTTCTACATCCTTGCTTGCTTGTGTGTTCATTAGTATCTTAATAATGATAATAAAATGTAATATATAAAAATGTTTCAACTTTGTTTGTGATTACATATGCATTATGTTCAGTTATTTTTACTAGTTTTATGTGATTACAAATTCATGTTAGTTAGTTTTGCACCTAGAATAAATGTTATATAAAAAATAGAAATAAAAATAATTTCTTATTTCTAGATGTACGACGCATAATTTTCCTTGTGCGCCACACTTCTTGGCCTGAGAGACAAAAATATTTCTTTTTCATATCTTTATAATATAGATTGTTTTAAAACTTATATTAGAATTCATTCTTGTTTGTTTGCATTTGTTGAATTGCTTGTTTATGTGATGAGTGTTTGCATGATTATGTTAAATGTTAAAATCTATAAAATATGAATAGAGTTTTTTTATTTACATTTTTATTGTATGCTTGTGTGTATATGTGTTGCTAACTAATTAAGTGTGAAAAATATAAAGATGTTTTTTGTTAATAATAAAACCGCGGCACTCGTTTTTGTGTGTGATACACTTTTTGTAATATTTGCCGCCATTTTATTTTGAATATTTGAAAAAAGAAATTTAGGCTAAAGCCGCGCACTTTATCTTAAGTGCGACGCACTTTTGGTCTGCAAAAATATTTTTGTTTAAATTTATTTTCTTTAATCGTTTGGGCACTATGCTATATTGAAATAATATCATAACTGAATGTGTGTCCAATATATTCATTCGTTCTTAATTAGATTACTAAAATTTGGAAACCCAAAAAATAGTTGTTTTCATTTTGTATTTTATTTTCTTTGTTAGATGTTTTAAGTGCTTGAGTATTAGTTGATTATGTTTTTGCTTTCTATTAGCTTTTTTTGTGTGTGTTTGCTTGGTATGCTTGCTTAATTTTCATCTGTTATAATATAAACCGGAAAATGGAATTTTGCTATAAAAGAGCCGCACTTAATCTCCAGTGAGGTGTACTTCTGTCATTAGACCGCAAAAATATAGTTTTATACAAAAATGTTTATAATATTTTTTCATACGTTAACTGTTTGCATGATTGGTTAGTGTTTGTCCTAAAACTAAATATCCAAAAAGATTGTTTTGCGCCTTTAATTTTTCTTTAGTATGTGATTTAAATGTTTGAATACTAGTAATTATATTTTCATTTCTATATTATTTTTCATTTAGTCGTGGTTTGTGAGTGCTTGTCTTTTTCTTTTACTACACTGTGAAAAATATATAAATATATAAAACGAAAAACTTTGCAATTTTTAGGTATGTCGTGCATACGCCAGTGTATTTCTTACTTGACTACCATATTTAAAAAAATGTTTCGAACTTTGTGGGTGTGTTCGTTGGAAACCCTCACGAGACTATAACTCGTCAACTTGGGATATCGAGGGTTTAAAGGCTTATTGCATACGCTAAATGCAACTGTGGTGCCTATGAAAGTGTACTTTAGTATTTTATGTTTTTCATAGTTTTGTTTATTTTGCAGATTTAATAAATAGGTGGAGCATGAATTGGTGATAGTTTATCACGTGGGGATGTGATATATTTGGAGTTATATTATATTTGGTTGAATTCATATGCTTATGTTGGTGGTGTGTTTAGCAACACTACATCTTTCAGAATTCAACCGATTACTTATGAGCCCCGAAAAGTCTCGTTTCTCTCAGATTTATTTTTCACACTTATCCTACTTTTAAGTTATTTTCTAACTACACATATTGCTAAACTTTAGTGCGGGGAGAAAATGAATTTGAAAAAAATAAGACTCATTTTTATGGAACTTATATCTTTTGTTGGCCTTCGGTAATCTAATTAAATTTTAATTTTAATTTTAATTTTTGTCATTTAGGTTAATCTATTAGAATAAAACTTAGTAACTAAATAAAGTTTTCGAATTCAGAGATGTGTCCTGATTAATAGAGCAGATCTGACTCGGCATCTATGACATTACTTGCGCATTTATAACCATTCCAGTAAATGTAATGTGTGTTGATTTTGTGCCTATATCGGCATATGTCTTTTATGCTTGATTTCTTTGTTTTTGAGTGTGCTGGTGATTTTTTTAAACGGCTGAGTTAGTACATATATAGTTAGTTTAGTTAGTGGGAGCCCACTCTCATTCGCCTACAAGAGGAAACGACCATGGGGAGACTCAAACTTGATACCTCTCGCATAAGTAAGAGCCCTGACCAACTCTACTAGACAGACGTTGGCGTGCCGGTGATTTATTGATTCTAGAACTTGTGCTTGACAATCATTACGAGACCGCTGTAAAATCACGTTCGCGTGATATAAGTATTTTTATTTGATATAGAGGCAATTTAATTAGCCTATCCATTTAACATATCTACCTATATTATAAGAAAGAGAGGTCTAATAATTGTTTGGCTCCAAGAAAATGACACATCAGCATCTGTGAGGCCTTCAAAAAATGACACTTCAGTAACAAACAATTGCCAACTGTTAAAGCTTTGAAAATATGAGAACCCTATTTCATAGCCCACTTGCTAACTTCCACTTTCAATAAATTATCTCTCATCAGTCATCTTCATTCATTTACCCATTGAATCTCTTTCAAAACTTTGACTGTCTTCTCTAAAGTTGCCATTTTCCGACGATGTCGTTTTCCCAATAGCGGTGATGACATATCTCTTTTCCTCACTTATTTTTATACTTATGATCATATATCTAAGCTTACTTGTGGTTGATTTGTGTAGGATGGGTTACTTTAACTTCAGCTTTTGAAATGGTGTTGGTAACGGCGTGATGCATTTTTCTTGATGTGAGACAATGACAATAATCCTTTGTTATGATAACTAAGAGACGGTATGTTTATGTTTTTAAATGTTTAAGTTTTCAATAGATTCAGGTGCATTTGTGTCTAAAGCTTAATGCATGTGTCGGTTTTGTATTTTAACAAGATGGTGTGTTTTTGTGTGATTTGGGTTTGTTTTGTGTTTCTTCTTCTAAAGTTTAATGCATGTGCCGGTTTTGTATTTATACGAGTATTTTTTTCCCCTGCTCATGTACCATTTTTAGCGTCATCAATTTTGGTTAACAATAACACCATTTTTCTTTCAGGCTATGCCCTACAGCGGCCTACATTTTCCCCTACCACGTCAGCTTTCTCTCTCCGGCGACCTAGAGGTGACTTTTTGCCGCTATAAGGCGACCTTCATTTTTTTTCAAAGTTTTTTAACAACCAAATTAAATTTCATTAAAAATAAAAAACATTACATAAATAATAAAAAACATTACATAATAATTCAAATAACATTAAAACATTACAATAAAACAACATAATTAAAATAGTTCCTAGATTATTAAGAATGATACATAGTTAAATAAAAACGTAAACAAATGAAATTAATCTGATTCGTATTCTGAATCAGACATCACCCCAAATTCCAACCTGAATAACTCACCATGAGCTTGTTATTGCTTAACAAATTCCTCCCATTCTTTTTCAGCCATTGCTTGTTCTTCTAACGTTTCTCTTAATGCCTCTTTATCTAGAAGTAGTTGTTGTTGCTCTTTCTTAGTGAGATATCTTTCAGTAAGATCACATATCTCATGTTCTTCAGCCGATTCCTCGACCGTTGGATAAGAAGAAATAGGAGACATGGGTTGGTGCGTATGTTCTTGTGATGACGAACCACCTGCATAAAATGAAGAGATAGGAGGCATGGGTGGTTTCTCGGATGTCGAGGGATTGCTTTGGGTAGTTTTCTTATCCATAGCTGTTGAATTTGAAATTTGAATACAAAATTTAAGAAGTTGTGGGAGAAAATGAATGATGGAAAGGGTATTTATAAGAGAAAAGTAGCTGTTGGAATAGTAGCCGTTTGAATTTAGAATTTGAATACTTAATTTAAAATAATAATACTGAATTTAAAAACATTACATGATAATAAAAAACATTATTATTAAAAACAATACATAATTATTCAAATACATTAATTTTTTTTACATAATATACATTATTATTAAAGACAATACATAATTATTCAAATACATTTTCAAAAAACATTACATAATAATAAAAAACATTATTATTAAAAACAATACATAATTATTCAAATACATTTAAAAAAACATTACAATAAAGGGATGTCAATTTCGTTTGTTAAATGTAGGCATTTCAATTTTTGTCCAAGCAGGATGATTTTTAATAATTCTCCAACACGCCTCTATTGTAAAGGGATGTTCGTACCCATTTTCAAATTCAGCTAACGCATTTTGAAACAAAACGAGGTTAGAAGACCCGTTCTCGTCTATCTGTTGTACACTTTCGTAAATGACACTAAACGCAGCAATTTTAGGACGAATCGAACTTTTCCATTTGGCGACGATGGTAATGATATTGCGAATAGTCCCCCCCCCCCCATTTCTTTCTCAAAGTTAGCAAAAACCTCTGACCAAAACCCTTTTTTCATGTCCCTAGTGCCGTACTTATCCATCGCGTTACACCAAGCTGTACACAACGTGATCTCTTCCGCTGTTGTCCATGGTTGTGACGTCTTTGCCTTTTCACGGCGGTTTGAAGTGGAAGCCATTGTGTGTATAGAAATTAGAAGTACAAAGATAGAAGTGGTTTGAATGTGTGTATAAAATGTTGTAATGATTTGGGTATTTATAGTGTTAAAGTATTTAAATTTTAAATTTTTAAAAAGTTTTTTTATATATATTAAATGCTTGTATATTCATTTTGTTGATTTTCTTCTTGCCCAGACAACGGTCGAGCATGCGATTGATTGGAGTGGGGACCGAGCAGCGATCGACTCGGCCGCTACGGTGTCGATCGACAATGACCGACGATCGACCGACTCGGTCGACCCACCATAGTGCATAGCCTTACTTACTTATGTCTTATGTGAATTTAGTCATGTATACATCTTTCTTTATTTAGTTTTAAATGCTGGAGTTGTTCACTTGTAGTGATGAAGGGAGATTTATCACTATAATAATCTGTTTTGAAAAGCAAGATAAGGTATGTGTATGTCAACTTTGATGACGTATAGTATGGACCGGCCCGGCCCACGTATACTATTATGGGCTTGGACCTACGGGTCGCGGATACGGACACACTGTCCATGGCCACGGTATCTTCGCATGTTATCTTTAGGACAACGTAATTAAATAAGAAATAGGCTTGACATATTTGAATCAGTTAGGATGATTTCGAATCCTGATAATATCGGCCGTATCTTGGGCCGAAAGTCACGAAAACCCTAAGGGTTAGTTAGCCTATAAAAGGAACGCAATTATCACCGATACATGTATCTTACAAACCCTAAACACACTCGATTATTCTCTCAGAATCCTATACTTACTCTCACGCTGGAGTCTAATCGTGGGATCCGCTCCCACGATTAGGTTAACGGTGTTTGTTTCCTTGTGCAGGGTTCTCTAAATAAGTTCACTTGATACAAGAATAAGGCTCTATACACCTGAATAGCTGCCTATTCAGACCAAGTAAGACCCAACCTAACTTTTGTATCAACAAGTTAGCGCCATCCGTGTGACCAAACACTAGGAATCACTCAGGAAAATGAGCGCAATGGCTAATACAACTCCCATTATGACTACTGTCACGAAACCTACAACCAAAGAAAAGACGCCGAGAGAGGCGGATGCCACACCTAGGGTAAATATCCAGGACTTCTGTGAAGAGCATTACGAGGATATCCTGCCGGTCATTATGGACAGGATTCGCCATGACAAGAGAAAAGAAGTCCATGCGAGGCTGGACTTCGAAGAAAGTCCTAAGAAAAGAAGAATAAGATAAGGCTCTCAAAACTCAAGTGCCAGGACCTTGGCCGTAAGGTACCGTAACCCATCAGAGAGACTGAAAGTGCAGGACCACTTAAGGTACAATGAGCGACATGTGCTTGACCGACGAGGTCATCGAAGGAAGAGCGCGTTCGACCGACTTAGTGATACTTATTCGCCAAGCACAACTAAATCCTGACTGGACAGAGCAAATTCCAGAGATCATTCTCGCGGTAGAAGCCGCCCTCATGGGCTGGGCTCTCTTAGCAGAGATCGTCCTCGGAGCAGGGACTGCTTTCGCGGCGTCAAAGAATCATACGATCATACCCGCTCCTCCTACAAGAAGGGAACCGAGCATGGATACCGCTCCCGCGATAGAAACCGCTCCCGTTATGAGAAAAGGGGAAGAAAAAGTGAATCTCTGTTATCTCACGATCAGAGAGCAGCACTAGCGATGGAGGATACTGGAAGTCCAAATCAAAAAGGCTCATATCTACGGATGAGGATGACTTGGTGGTACCTTAGATATGTGAAGAGGTAGATCCGTTTACACCCCGAATCCGCAATTTTAAAAGTTCACGAAAAACTCAAATGCCTAACAACGTGAAGACCTATGACGGAACAGGGGATCCAGAGGATCACGTAAAAAATTTCCAAGAGGCAGCACATGTAGAACACTGGGCAATGCCTACATGGTGTCACATGTTCAATTCTACCCTAATAGGTGCCGCAAGGGTATGGTTTGACGAACTCCCTCCGAAGAGCATAGATGGATACAAGGATCTCAAAGAAGCGTTCTTAGCATACTTCATGCAGCAAAAGAAGTACGTCAAAGATCCCGTCGAAATCCATAATATCAAGAAAAGGGACGGAGAGACCATCGAGGAATTTATGGAACGATTCAAGGTGGAAACAAGACGCATGGAGGGAGCTCCTGAGTGTATGCGGATCTCTAGATTCATGCATGGGGTTAACAACCCTAAATTGACAAAGCGCCTTAATGAACATGTTCCAAAGACCATGAAGGAAATGATGATCACCACCACTGCCTTCGTACGAGGAGAAACCGCCGCTGCTGTCAAAAAGAAAGGTCACACATCGTGGAGGACATCGGACCAATCAAAGCGACACGCTTCAGAGCGGAGGTCTGACTTCCATGGTCAGCCAAGGGAAGGACGGGGGTCTAGCAAGTTTACCCCCTTACAAGAACACCCAAAGAAATCCTTGCGACCGAAGCAGGAAAGTTCAAACCGCCACCCCCTATGGTAACCCCGGTAGAGAAGAGAAGCAGCAACAAGTTTTGCGACTTCCACAATGATAAAGGACATAGTACGGAGGAGTGTATGCAGTTAAAAAACGAATCAAAGAATTAGTGCGAGCAGGCAAGCTCTCGCACTTAATTAAAGAAATTAAGCAGGGGAGAGATCAACTAAAGGGGGGGAAAAGGAAGTGCTGGCCAAAGATAAATACATGGGAATCTATATGATACAACCATGGCATAGAGTACA
>BQNB010113012.1:7278-22031 GCA_026074375.1 Tanacetum coccineum
CCACGGCGTTATGGTACCTGGAGCTCTTAGTGTTGATTTCATTATTTAAGTGTATAAGTATTAACAGTTAGCTTTTCTACTTTTGATGAGTTTGATTTCTTTCAGTTTATTACATTGATCGGTATCATACGGAAACCGTGAATCAACTCAAAGGGTGAGTTACAATACAAGGTTTGCTTTTAGCTTATCTAGGATAAGTAAACAAACATCACTCATTTTAGCTTATCTCACTTGTGTTATTTTTGTAGATACACATTTAAAGAAGACATATCTACCCGGATAAACTGTGGATGCTTGATTGAATATGCAGATTTTGGAAGCATATGCAACGACCGAATTGTTAGAACATGTTTAGTACTCCGTACTATTTATTAGGCCGTATATAACTTATTAGCCTTTAGTACAGTATAATATTCATTTTTAGAATGCATATCGTTATTTCGGAATAAATTGTGTATGGGTTCCCATATTTTATGTGAATAAACTATCTAAAATGGTTAATATGGTATATTGGTATTTACATCTCTGTACAAGCTTCTGAAATTCGATATATATGTTATTTGCTATTTAGCAACTAGTCTTGCTGTTGCCAAGTTGTTGCTAAGCAAAGGTCATTACTATCCGGGTAATTAGCAACGAATTGATGATATTAGCAATGATTTTTCATTTTGCAACGGGCGATATAGCAACGAACATGTTTAGTTGCTGATGTCGTTGCTAACACTAGTTAGCAACGAAAAATGACTGTTTAGCAACGATTTTAGCTCGTTGCTATTTGCAGGTTTTCTAGTAGTGAAAAATGTGGGAAATCAGTGGGAAAATGTTTGTGAGAAACCCGTGGGAAATAACTTTGGGAAATTAGTGGCAAAAAAACATTAAATATATGTAGAAAATGGTTGCTAGAAATAGTAGGAAATTCGTGGGAAATAGTCAACGTTCCGTGGGAAAATCAGTGGGAAAATATTTACCCACGAGGGTTGTAGCCTCGAAATAATTCCGTGTGAAATCCGTGAAAAATAGCCTTTACCCACGGGGTTTCCTACGGATTTTACCGTGGTAAAAACCAGTTTGTGTAGTAGTGAGGGGATTGTTTTAAATCCTAATAATTTATAATTAAATAATAAAATAATAATAATAATAATAATCATAACTTATTATTATTATTATTATTATTATTATTATTATAAAACACTTTATTAAAAAACTAAGAGATTTACAATAAATTAGAGGGGAGCCGAGATACTATCTGGGCCTCTACTCCTTTAGCAATAGCGAAACGGATCATAGTAAATATATAAACAGCAACACGTGCCCCAATGTCCTGAGCCATAGAGAACTTTCGGATCCGCTTCAGCAATGTTGTAACACCCTCAAAAATCGGACGGCAGCGGAATAGTAACATTGGGGTGCTACTTCAGGGCACAAAACACAAGTCACGGAAAACGACCTCAAAAGAGACGTTTTAAGATAAATTTCACATTGATATATTAAAATCAGAGTTTACAAAGGATCCCATTTATAATGCAATAGAAAAAAATTTTCAAATGGACACAAGTTAGAAGTATTTAAAAATATATCTATCCCGCACTCGAATGCTCCCATGCCTCCACTAACAAATAGTAACCTGAAAATACATGCTAAAACGTCAACAATAATGTTGGTGAATTCATAGGTTTAGGTAAAAGCAGTGTTGAAATAATTCAAGAAATATTTCATAGAAAAAATTACATTAGCGTTTACAACATTGTAAAATATCAGTCCCGAAATCTACCAAGTAGTGCTTTAATAAATCAGGAAATGTTAATGAAATCAAACAGTTTCGTGGACCACAAGATTTAAGTAATGGTGGACTAAGTACGTATTTCGAAGTCCAAAAACAAGTAATGTAGACAAGAGAAACAAATTCACCAAGTCTAAGTATATAACAGTATTGAATGCACTACTCATGACACCGAACCTTGTAACTTAATAAACTGTAATCACCCCAGTACTAGAGGTTTGTGCCCGCAACACATACAAATGTTACCAAAACAGCCTACGAATTTTCTCGAAATACAGATGCTGCCCAACATCCTACGAATTTGTCTCGAATGAAAAATCGTCAATGGTCAACTAGAAACACAGCCTAACCGGGATGGTCAGACCCGATAGATCATCCATAACAACTACGTATACCCAGCAGGTAATTAACGGTTCATGGATAAAAGGGACATAAATGGCAATACGTAACTTCGGGCAATAATGTAATCAAAAATCCCATACAGTTTTTAAAAACACTTTGTCCAAAGAAATCAAGCATGTAATCTCCCCCGTATTTTAATAAACAATATAAAAAAGGGCTACGAACTCACAAAGTATTGAGAAAGGTAAAATTGTACTTAGTAAAACATCTGAGTTTGATAAAAGAGCAATGTATACCCCTCGCGATTTATAAAACATTAAAAACGAATGAAATGCGAGACTATGAACTCACCTTGAGTGAATGATAATCAATAATGTAAATCAATGCGTGAAAATGCGTCATAAATACGCCCGAATGCAACCTTATGATATCTTAGATTTAATGTAGAGGCTTGTCTGAGTGGTAGAAAGAATTGTATGGATTGCTTATGTTTATGATTTGACCGTACTCAATAGAGAGAAAAAAAGATGATTTGTTGGGTTTTGCTAATGATAAATGTTGTGTTTATGATCTTTACTAGTGCAAGATCTACATATATATAATAGGTCAGTCAAAGGTGGAATTCCATTACCAAGACAAGTCGAAGGGTGATAGTAAAGAGGTGGTCAAAGTTCAAGGGGACCATGGAAGGTGAATTAATGAGTCGTGGTCAAGAAATGAAGACAAGTCTAAGGTTTTAAATGGGACGTGAAATATGTAAATGATTTACCTAACCAGTAAAAATAAAACATAATAAGTTAATTATTACTTAGTAAAAATAATATAATGATTGCCTGCCGTAAATATAACTTTGTTTTGGACCCGTTTACGTTGAATGATACTTTTTAGCTTACACGGTTTAACGAAATGATTAAAATTTAAAGCAAATCTACGAGAAAAAAAATAAAAAATAAATAGTGAATTAAATGACGTTGTACATTGATCAAAAATACGGATTGTTACTGTCTTTTCCCGTTAAATGAGCCTTGTCCTCAAGGCTCAAGTTGCGACACTTGACGAAGGTACGGGTTCGAGTTGCTGCAAGATTCGAAATATTCTTCCGGAATTGGTGTTGATGAAGAAGGTTAGTGTTTTAAGGTGCCTATTCTCAGCATAGAATAGTTTCTTTCCTGAATGCATAGGTATCGTCAATGCACCAAATATACATAGTATTAGGCTATGTATATTAGGCGCAACGATGCAATGCACATTTTTCGTCAAAATAGTGTGATTTGGTATCAAATAGTTATGTTTATAACGTAATGAACTAGTCCAATAAAGTGAACTGAGTAGCTCATAGGGTACAACAAATATTTTTATAGGTTGACATCGAGATTGTTTTGTAAGCGAAAGGTCATAACAAGTATAAAGATATATCCGGAACAAACGCAGAAGTAGTCAAAGAAGATGAACGTTAATAATTATTCAATCAACAAAATGAACGTAAAGAGTCGTGTTCTAAAGGTAGGTGCTCCAAAGTGACACGTATGAGGTGACAAGTTAATTGTCGTACTCCAATCAACTGGAAGACTTCAAAACGACGGATTACTAAACAAAATATGCGATTCAAAGCAAAGAAGATGGTTCCATCTAGTAGTCAATAGGTACAATAACTAGTGAAATTTACAAACTATGCCAAATTTCGATATCATCAAAAGGGAATAAAGTAAAGTCGCGTAAATGGTTGAAGTTAATCGTTAAGAGATCAAGAAGAAATTAGCCCATAAGTATAGGTATCCTTATATAATACCAGTATTGACGCCCAAAGGAGTATATGAGAAATCAGGAAGTACACGAAAATCAGAGTGATCAATATTTATATAACAGACCAATATAAGGTAAATAGTAAGACGATCATATGATAGACGAAGAGAACGAAATCAAAGTCGGAGTATAAATACTCATTATCCTGTAATAGATTATGGGGAGGGATGCAAAAGAGAGCTATAAAAGTTACCTGAAGCAACCGCGGATATCGGATAAAACAATGAGACACTCTAAATTTTAAAAAACATGGTCATAGTCTAGATTTTTGAAAACGACCTAGTTCTCTATGACTTTAGCTCTGATACCATCTGTAACACCCCCAAAAATTGGACGGCAGCGGAATAGTAACATTGGGGTGCTACTTCACACAAACACAAGTCACGGAAAACGACCTCATGAGAGACTTTTAAGATAAATTTTACATTTGAAATATAAATCCAGAGTTTTACAAGGATCCCATTTATAATGCAACAGAAAAACATTTGTCAAATGGTACTCAAGTTATTAAGCCTTCAAAAATATATATATCCGCGCGACTCGAATGCTCCCAATGCTCCACAGGCAAATTATAACCTAAAAAAAAAAAAAAAAAAAAAAACAAAAAAACAAAAAAAAAAAAAAAAAAAAAAAAAAAAAGAAAAATACATGCTAAAACATCAAACAATAAGTTGTGAATTCATAGGTTTAGGTAATAAGCAGTGTTGAAATAATCAAGAAATATTTCATTAAAAAAGTAGCGATACAAAATTTAAAAGTATCAGTTCGAAATCAATATGCTTTTAATAAATCAGAAATGTTTTAATGAAATCAAACATTTCGTGGACCACAGAGATTATTTAAGTAATGGTGGTACTAAGTACTTTCTGAAGTCCAAAAACAGGTATGTATACAAAGAATCATATTCACCAAGTCTAAGTAATATAACATGTATTATGCATTAAGCTCATGACACCGAACCAAACGTAATAAACTGTAATCAAACACCATACTCGAGGTTTGTCCCCAACACGGATTCAGATGTTACAAAAACCATCCTACGAATTTTCACATACAAAGCTGCAAACATCTTACGAATTTCTTCGAATGTTTAAAGCGTCAAAGGTCAACTAGAAACCACCTTCCTAGACGGGGATTGTCGTCCCGATAGATCGAATCCAAAACCACAAGCTGAATACCCAGCAGGTATTTAACGGTTCATGATAAAAAGGGGACTAAATGGCAATACGGTAACTTAGGCAATAATGTAATCAAGAAATAGCATACAGTTTTAAAAACCACTTAGTGTCCAAAGAAATCAAGCATGTAAACTACCCGTAATTAATAAAGCCAGTAGTAGAAAACGGGTTACGTGAACTCACAAAGATAATGCAAGGTAAATGTACTGTAATAAAACATATGAGTTTGTAAAAGAGCATGTATTCCCCTCGCGGGTTTATAAAACATTAAAAAGATTGAAATGCGAGACTATGAACTCACCTTGAGTGAATGATAATCAATAATGTAAATCAAATGCGTGAAAATGCGTCATAAATACGCCCGAATGCAACCTTATGATATCTTAGATTTGATGTAGGAATCTATTGTATGAGTGGTAGAAAAATTTGTATGGGTTGCTTATGTTTATGATTTTGAGCCGTAGCTCAATAGAAGGAGAAAAAAGAAGGATTTGTTGGTTTTTGCTAAGTGATAAATGTGTTGTGTTATGATTTTTTACTAGTGCAATTCTAAATATATGATAATAGGATTTAAGTCAAAGTGAATTCAATGACCAAGACAATCAAAGGGTGATATAATAGATGGTCAAAGATTCAAGGGGACCATGGGCGGGAATTAAGAGTCTTGGTCCAAGATATAACGAAAGACTCTAAAGGTTTTAAATGGAAAGTGTATATGTAAATTATTAACGTACCAGTAAAAATAAAACATAATAAGTTCATTTTACTTAGTAAAAAATAATATAATGATTTGCCTACGAAAATTTTAATTGTTTGGTACCCTTTAACGAGAATGATACTTTTTAGCTTACCGCATTTAACGAAATGATAAATTAAAAGCAAATGCGTACGAGAAAATAAATAAATAAATAAATAGTGAATTAAATGACGTTGTACATTGATCAAAAATACGGATTGTTACAAATGTAACCGCGTCTGCCT
Source organism: Tanacetum coccineum (assembly GCA_026074375.1). NCBI lineage: Eukaryota > Viridiplantae > Streptophyta > Magnoliopsida > Asterales > Asteraceae > Tanacetum > Tanacetum coccineum. Next base: position 13,363 of record BQNB010113012.1, read on the forward strand.
CTAATTCCCCCCAAAGAAGAGAAAGAAAAGGGAAGAAACCCATATCCAATAGCCGCACACTTAGCTATATACTTACCGCGTTTACGCTATGCAACATCAATCATGGCCCGACCGGGTACGAAATCAACCATCCCAGATGTTAGTGAATAGACATGGAGTGTGAAAAAAGACGAGGGTATATTTGTCATTTCACAAGCTTTTGACCATGATTAAAAGGCAGACAAGTAACAATCGTTGGCCATAATGGTTACTAAGAAAAAACGATAATTTAGGATGTATGCTTCACAAACTTGACTTCTGTGATCAGCCTACAAAAATCGCAAACGAAATTTGTAATTTACTAAAAAAATTCGTGGTTGAAAGAATAAAGCGAAAAATTTCGATGTACCCGATTGGGATACGTGCTATCTTATAATACCCCTGACAATTTTTTTTTTCAATTTAACCATTTTAGATTAATTCTTATTTTAATTTAATTAAAAAACCCACTTTCATCCTATTTTTTAAAAATTAAATATCTCACAAACCGTTAATCGTTACGCAAAACGAAACATACCATCGCGACGAGAATTAAATCATCTTTCTATAGAGAGGCACTTCTATATACTTTCGACGAACTTTTTTTCGATTTTTTTTCTCAGCCACGTCTGGAAAAATCTCTTGTGATTTCATAAAATCACATGTGATTATGATACAAATCTCATGTGATTTTTTCAGACGTGATTGAAAAAAAAATCGAAAAAAGAGTTCGTCGAAAGTATATAGAAGATGTCCTCTATAGAAAGATAAAAAAAATATTCGTTGGCTACTTTCGACGAACTTGTTTTCCGAGTTTTTTTCAATCACGTCCTGAAAAAATCACGATGAGATTTGTATCACATTCTCATGTATTTCATAGAAAATCACATGTGATTTGTGATTACAAATCTCATGTGAATTTTATAAGACGGATTGAAAAAAAAATTCGAAAAAAGAGTTCAGACAAAAATCACATCTGAAAAAAATCACGTCCTGAAAAAATCACATGAGATTTGTATCACAATCTCATGTGATTTCATAAAATCACATGTATATGTGATACAAATCTCATTTTAATTCTTTCAGACGTGATTGAAAAAAAAATTCGAAAAAAGAGTTCGTCGAAAGTATGTAGAAGTGCCCTCTATAGAAAGATAAAAAATTACTCGTTGCGATACTTTCGACGAACCTTTTTCCGTTTTTTTTCAATCACGTCTGAAAAAATCACATGAGATTTGTATCACCATCTCATGTGATTTCAAAAAATCCCATGAGATTTTTTCTGACGTGATTGAAAAAAAAATCGAAAAAAGTTCGCCGAAAGTATATATAAGTGCCCCTCTATAGAAAGATAAAAAAATACTCGTCGCGATGGTGTATTTTTTTTCGTTTAACGATTTATCGTTTGCTAGATATTTAAGTTTTAAGAAAAAGGTGAGAAAGTGAATTAGAAAAAAAATGAGTGGTTATGATTAACCTATTTGGTTTTTTTTTACCCTTGTTTTTTGAGGATCTCAACTCATGGTGACAAATATGAGGCATATACTTTTGAAGTGATGGAGATAAGGTTGAAAGGACAATTTGGTAATTTTAATTGAGAAAATCGACTTATCCATGCTTAATGTGTACCTTTGAGCAGGACAATATGAGAACTAAAAACCCAATACTATATTTCCATACACTTGCTTTTCCCATTTTTTTCTAAAAGAGAACACAAACTTTTTTGTGATTTCTTTCATTTCCCTTGTCTACCTTTGACCAAGACAGTATGAAACCTCAAAACCTAATAGTACTATATTTCCTTACACTTGCTTTTCCCTTTTTTTCTAAAAGAGAACACAAAATTTCTTGTGAATTCTTTCATTTCTCTTTCCACTTTACACTTTGTTCGCGAGTTTTTTCATTAAAAAAAGTAAATAAATTATAAGTAAACATTTTCAGCACAATATGAGAAAGAAACATTTTACTTTCAAAAGCAACTAAATTATCTTTGTTTTTCATTCCTTGACCTCCTTAAGTGATACTCAAGAACATAACTTTTATTGTTTTATTTCATTTGCTTTATTTTTCTTTCTTAAATGATACTCGAGAACAAAATGTTAGTTATCTATATCTACTTACTTGCATACTTGCATTACACCTAAATTACATATCTGTCAATGGATGAATTTTTAAGTTGATTTTTGTACTTTTTACTTTATTAGTTAACAAATTTATAGTGTAATTACTAATTAGTTTAAAAATATCGGTTTATGTAATTGCTATATACAGGAGCGTTGTTTGGACTGTTTTTCATTGCTGTATACGGGGTGTTTAGGATTGTTTTCGTTTAAGTATCACTTATTATTAAAGGGTGTATTGGGACTGTTTTATATTGGTGTATATACACGGACTGTTTTCCATTGTTTTAGGATGTTGTTGTTGTTTATTTCAGATTTGGAAGTTTAAACTTTGGAGACGTTTTGTTTAGTTTATTTTTTTATGTATTCAACTTTAATGTTTGGTTTATTTCGGCAATTGGATGTTTAAATTTACTTTTTTATTTCTTATATATTCATCTTCTAAAGTTTCTTTTCCGTTAACTAGTAATTTGATCGATATGAGGTGTGTAGCTCGAGGAATTTTTTTTGTTTGTAGTAAATTTAGTCTTTTGGCATCTTTTTTTTCCTTTTTGGCCCTCTCCCATTTGACCCGAAGTTTAAAAGCGCTTGTTTGATCAGTTGCCTGAACCCGCCCGTGTTGCCAGCTCTACGTCAAAACTATCCCCTGGAAGTGGAAGGCAATCACACCTCCTAAATTATCCCACAGAACTATGTGATAAGTTATGGAAATTAAACGAAAGTTTTACATTTTACGGCTTTTTCTATACAACAAACTTTATTGATCAATTATCTAACGAATATCCAGCAACACCATATGAGTTTTTTTTCTATCAAAGTGTGTTTCAGGTATATCATTATACGGTTTTGTGCAATGTATGGTTTGACATTTATATTTGAGATATTGCATGTCCTAAATCATTGACTAATATTTGTTAACCATTTATTGCTCATCTTAATTATCAAACTACATGCTACCGGAAAAAATAATTGCATGCCAATACATGATTTCTTTTGTTTATGGGTTGTTGAAGCGTATAAATCACACGTAATTTGAGATGCAAACTTGGTATTTGGAAGTTAACAGTCAACAATGTTGGATTATGGTAGTTGGATACGCACCTACACGACTAGAAATGTGTAAACCTATTGGGGGCACACACGTTAAACACTTAGAGTGCGTTTGTACTTCACAATAGTTTCTAATGTAAACTAAGGGACTTAAGACGACAAGACAAGAACCTTATGGATGTCTTAAATCAGCCGATTATCATAAGGGTTCTAGAGAGAGAATGTCTATGTTCGTTGTATGTAGGAGATAAGGATTAAAAGGAGTTGTGATAAGGTTAGGAGTATGGTTTCTATGTTAAAACATGACCTAGGTATTCTTTGGAGGTTTATAAGCCAACACCTTAGCCCGTCATTCCAATACGCATCACAACCCCAACATTATACTCAAATTCTTTTTTTTGTGTTCACCCTTCTCACTCACTTTAATCATACGAATGGTTTCAACTCTAATTAGGGTTTTAGGATTTTCGGTTAATCCCTATAAGCTACTACTGGATTTCGGTAAACCCATAAAGGGTATTTCTGATTGTGATTTGATCCCACGACACCTACAGCAGCTTAATAATGTTGGTTTACAGGTTCACAATAGTTGACAAGAGATAGAAACGATCTAGGGTTTGTTTTGTTCATTTTTGGTTGAATCTGCCTAATTCGGTTAGACCGAATTCAGTGAAAACCCTAGGGTACAAACCTGATTTTCGGTACAGATTACAAGGGTTGTTTCAGGTACTTAATTCAGGTCGTATTGGTATACAAAGGTTGTTTGGGATATACGTGAAGTAGGACTAGCATCCGGGTGCACTTGGTTGGCGTATTTGCTGTTGTGCAAAACCCTAGACGGTGAAAACTATCATAAGGTTTCATTTGCTGTTGACGTCATGGTTTAGTTTTCTTGTTTACCCTTATGTTTCTTTATTGTGTGTTAATCATATGCATCTTACTTGATTCATATCTGCTACGTACTCGTGGTGGTTAAATGGTTAACATAGTTCTTAAATTCCAACAGTGGCATCACGAGCCAATCGTTTGTGTTTTATTGGGTTACACATATAATTAAACGTAGGGCGCATGAAATCTAGATTATTTATTGTTGTATTAGAAAATTATGGGCACGAACATGCATTCATTGCATAAATAATGACTAAAACCCTAGAATCATTGCATATTATTGATAATAAGAATAGATTAAAATTAAAAGTTAATTAAGTTGCCATGTTATTATATTCTTGATTTATCTAACTGACCCCATGGAGAAGTTGGCAAGGATGTACCTAAAGGAGGTAGTCACAAGGCATGGAATACCTGTCTCAATCATTTGATAAAGCTTCCTAAGTCATCACAAGGCTATGATACCATTTGGGTGATTGTTGACCGACTTACAAAGTCTGCAATCTTCGTACCAATGAGGGAAACTGACCCCATAGAGAAGTTGGCAAGGATGTACCTAAAGGAGGTAGTCACAAGGCATGGAATACCTGTCTCAATCATTTGTAATCGTGACCCTAGATTCGCATCAAATTTTTGGAGGTCACTTCAGAAGGCTTTGGGTACTAATTTGGATATGAGTACTGCGTACCATCCACAAACTGATGGAAAAAGCAAGAGAACTATCCAAACTCTCGATTATATGCTACGTGCTTGTGTGATCGACTTTGGTAATGGTTGGGTTAAACATTTACCCCTAGTTGAGATTTCTTACAACAATAGTTATCACGCTAGCATCAAGGTTGCACCGTTCGAGGCACTTTATGGTCTAAAGTGTCGTTCACCTGTTTGTTGGGCTGAGGTTGGACAAGTTCAACTCACCGGTCCAGAAATAGTCCAAGAGACAACTGAGAAGGTCATGCAGATCAAGCAAAGAATGCAAGCCGCTCATGACCGACAAAAGAGTTACGCCGATTTAAAGCGTAAGCCGATGGAGTTTCAAGTTAGGGATAGGGTTATGCTCAAGGTTTCACCTTGGAAAGGGGTCGTACGTTTTGGCAAACGGGGAAAGTTAAACCCTAGGTATGTTGGACCTTTCAAGGTGCTGGAAAAGGTTAGATCCATTGCTTACAAGCTTGAGCTTCCCCAAGAATTGAGCAGGGTTCACAATATATTTCATGTATCCAACTTGAAGAAATGTTATTCCGACGAACCATTAGTCGTTCCATTGGAAGGACTTCATGTTGATGACAAGCTCCGTTTTGTGGAGGAACCCATAGAGATCATGGATCAAGAAGTCAAACGGTTGAAGCAAAGTCGTATCCCAATTGTCAAGGTTCGATGGAACTCGAGGAGAGGTCCTGACTTCACATGGGAACGTGAAGACCAATTTCAAAAGAAGTATCCGCCCCTCTACACTAAACTCGTACCTTCGTCAAGTGTTGCGACTTGAGCCTTGGGGACAAGGCTCTTCTAACAGGAGGAGACTGTAACATTTCACATTTTCAGGTCATTTAAGACTTCAATTATTCAATTATTTATTTTTAGGCTTTTGCGCGTTTACTTTTAATTTTTACCGTTAAGCTAAATCGCGTAAACAAAAAAATGAGCATTCAACGTAAACGGGCATCAAACAACTAAATGTTTACGTTAAGTAAACCGTTAAGCTAAATCGCGTAAACAAAAAAATGAGCATTCAACGTAAACGGGCATCAAACAACTAAATGTTTACGTCAAGTAAGTGTTATAAAGTTATTAGGATGATAATTTATAACTTTACGCTTTTTATTTTTATTGGTTACGTAAAACGTTTACGTAACGCAATAAAACTACACTTTTGCATGCATGGCAAACCATAAACCCACCTACACTTCAACAAATACCCACTAATACCCATAATACTCAAAAATCTCATAAACCTTTGTCTATTTCAGCCCCTAGACGAAATTTCACATATACAACACATACACTTGAAATTAAATCATCTAAACCTCCACTAACTTGAATAAACAATACTAGTTGTTAACCAATGGATCAAAGAACCACTTTTGTCTTCCCTTTGTGTCCTCAAAACCTACGTGCAACCACAAGGAAGAAGAGAAACACAAGTTAACTAATTAACATACCAAGCTCATGTAAATAAATCCCTAAGTCTCCACTACCAAGTATAAACAATTATATTCATTACCCCATGGATCATGAACCCTAAAGCAACTCAATTTTGATCTTATGGTCTTTGTTATAACCGGTTAAGAGAGGAAGAGCACAAGAGAGACACACAATCATGCACATGAACCATCACATTCCTAAGAACATGCTTCATTGTCCCTTACACCTACACGTACACACAAGTAAACCCTAGTATTGTACTTAATGCCTTAAAAACTTCTTTTGTCCCCTTTTTGCATCCTAAACCTACGGTTAAATCATGAACAAGAAAGGAAAACATATCTCAAGCATGCAAGTGTTATCACTTCACCTCTTACAAGCCATACACTTGTCCTTAACCCTAGACATGTACAATATACATTAAACAACTCTTTTGTCTCTCTTGGCTTCCAAAACTCAGGCTAAGGCAAACCATTAAGAAAAACCATGCTTACTAGCCTAAGTCATGTTAATGTTCCAAAGAGAACAAAATGTTTCCTAAAACCTTAACTAATATAAAAACTAACCTAGATGTCCTTATTAGTTTTAAACTCAACTTTGTCTCCTCTTTTACAACCCAAATCTGCTGAGACCATTCAACACCAAAAACCTTTGTTGGTTTAATAAGAAGGGGTTTCTAGGGCTTGGGTCTCACTATAAATTGTGCTCATAAAGTATGGAACTCACACACACTTTCCATTAACAAGAATACTAGCCAAAAACTCACTCCACTCCCTCTCTTGTGCTCGAATCAAAACAGCAGCCACATCCCCCTTATATTTTCGAATTCCAAACTTATTCAAGGGGTCTAAGATCATAAGTGGGTATATCTAAGGTGCATTAAAGTCTTGGTTGATTACTTACAAGATTTATTCAAGTGACACGAAACTAGGGTTTTCTTCAAGATATTAGGGTTTTCTTCTAAGGGTTTTCGAATTAGGGTTGAGCCATAAGGGTTTAAATTATGTTCATCACTCATCAAGCACTCATTTGAGGTTACCTAAACTCTAATCTTTTCAATATTTTAAAGTTTGTGTATTATATGATTGTGTATGGTTATATCATCACCTAGGTTTACTTTATAAAGTTTATAAAATATAAACATGCATGTTCATACATGAAATATAATTTTAACATGGTTAAGATGATGTTTAAAACATGTTGATATGTTTATAACAAGGACTTATAATTAATGGATACGTTATATAATTTTTTGCTAAGTTATGATTAGTTACCTAATTATAAAGCTTATGGATTCAAACAAATGTATTGGACACTTTCCTTGGAAAATATGGATACATCATGAAGAGCATGAATTAGAGGACCTAATATACACACTAGAGATGTTAATCAATGAAATAGAAGACTTATGATAATTTTATAAAGTTTAAAAGTGTATAAAATGAGTTAATTAATCTTTTATATGCTACTGTTCATTCAAACTTGACACTTTATTTTATGCTTTATAAAAATAATACATCTCATAAGGATCGTAAGCATATAAGAAACTTGAAAATCCGATAAATAACGAAGGAGTTATGATTTTTACGAGTTATGCGTATAAAAGTGTTTTTATAAAACTAAGTTTATAAAAACTATATGATTTCAAATCTGGGATATTTATTTTATATTTTTCTATAAAAGTAGATATTGTAAGGATTCTAAAAAGGTGAGAAACTTGAAAAACCAATGGATAATGAACTAGTTATGACTTTTTCATGTTTATGTAATCGAATAAACAAAAGTGACTTTATTAAACTAATTTTAAAAAAACTAATTTTTTTACAGAAACATACACTGGACATGGACCATGTTAGATGATATAAAATTTAATTAAGAATCCATGGACATAATAATCACTAGAAACCGAATTAAAACGAATAAGATACAATAAATATACGATTTCAACAATTAAAATTTATAAAAAGTATTTTTATAAATCTACACTTACTGTTACTGTTCATAATAGGAAATATGAATATAATAAATGTAATATTTGATTAAAATTTTCAAATACGAATCCATACATGTAAAGTACGATGAAAACGGGATTAAAACGAATAAGTTATGACGTTTTTAAGTTATAACGATTAATTATATAAAAGTAGTTTTATATAATTTATAAAATATTATTAAAGTTACTGTTCATCAGTGATTATAATATTTCAAATATGATATTTGACTAGAACATTCAAAAACAAAGCCACAGATATAAGTAACATATTTAAAACGAGAGAGAAATGACGTTTTACTAAAATGATATTTATAACGTTTTTGTTAGGATATCATTTCATCACCAAACACAAAAATAAAATAGATTTTAGAGAGAAAAAGTAAAAAGAAAGAAAAATGGTTACTTGTTCATGAAAAAGAAAAATGAGAAGCAACACCCTCTCCACACTTGGAGAG
>BQNB010113013.1:0-22031 GCA_026074375.1 Tanacetum coccineum
TTTAAGTTTTCTCAAAAAGTCACTTTTTTTAAAGTTATTTATTTTTGTCTGTTTTATAATTTTGCAAAAAGAAAAAAAATATATTTTTCAAAAAGGGAGGTCAAGGATTCGACCCCTGGACCTCCCCCTTCACACACATACATATTTAACAAACTCACTCTAACCATCGGTGCTAGTAGGACCATCTGGTCATACTTGGCACCATTTTGTTTATATAGTCATTTTCCCTTTTTAAGCTTATAAGCCACGATTTGCTTATTTCTGGCTTATTTTTAAGGCGTGTTTCAAAACTTTTATTTTTCCTGAATCCAGCATTGTCTAAAGTACTTTTCCCTATTTTTTCATATTTTTCCAGTTAAGTTTGATATTTTTAATTAATTTTTCTTTTCAAAACAGTTTTTAATTTATAAAAAAAATATTAAAAAGTCAAAAAAATAAAATTCTTTTTTTTCAAAATTTTCTTTTATCATTTAGGACTTAGGAAAATTAGATTTGCTTTCGTAGGGTTAAAATTTTACAATTTGTTTTTTTAAAAGAACGGGATTGAATCCCGTTCACGTTTTCCGTGTTTTTAAGCTTAAATCACTTTCGTTTTTGGTCTAGTTTTCTTTGTTCTTACATTTTAGGCACTTAGGGTTAATTAAAAGTTAAAAATTCATTTTAGGATTAAAATTTGATAATTTAGGTTTTAAGTAGCGTTTTTACGTTCCCTTTTTCGTTTTTAATTTCGTAATTGCTTTCGTTTTTAGTTTAGATTGCCTTTTAATTGCTTTTTCCCGTAGATTTAGATAACCAAATCAAATATTTGATTATTCAAGCATTGTCCCACAAACCAAAACTCGATTTTCAAATTCGCGGCCTCGTTGGGACATAACGACCCGGGTCCGGTTTTAAACTTTGTGGATAACGAAGCGAGAAACCGATACTTCCGGATATATATATTTTTATTTGTGAATTTAAACTTATTGCTTTTTGGATTTTAAAAGTGATTTGTTTATTTTCACCTATATTATATTATATATATAGTATAAATTGCTACATCAAGTTGTTACCCATATCTCATAAGCACGCGTGCATGTTCCTCTCATCTATCATGAATCTCGAGCTAGCTGCACAGAATTCGTCAAACTACATTATTTTGTATTGAAGGGCAGTAAGCTGCGTATCGATGTTCTAATCATATAAGAGTCCAAAAATAATGATATATAACTAAATAGTAAAACTATAGTTTAATTTTAAAAGATCTTACTGATGTTTTGTTGGTTACCAACCGCTTTCATATTTTCCATACTTTTGGATCAATTTTTGTTTGGTTCTAACAAAGAAAATTTCTCCTTGAGAAAATATAACTCATCAGTACTCTACGTCTTAACTAAAGCCTGCAAATGATAGATAAAAGGGAGATGTTAAGATGAAGATCCTCATAATCAACGATACCCTTGACAAAGCTGAGGTACTCGGGGATGAACTCCTCACAGTTGTCCATGATGAAGAAACAAAGAACATAGAGCTTAATGTTTTCGGGCTTCTTCTTAGTGTCAAATAGATCAAAAGGTGACCTCTTAGGAACAAAAAGAATAGCCTTGAACTCGTCAAAAAGTAAAAAGTATTTTGATAGGAACAAAATAAGCGAAAGATGATACCTCTTGCAGAAAGCTTATTGTTCTTGTCTGCAATCCCCTTCTCGTTATTCCATTCATCTGAGGAAAAAATATTAGGCACCATGTTAACTTTAGTAGACAATATACAAACCAATTAGGCGAGTGCAATTGATAAAGATCAATATAATCAGTCTGTGCTCACAGTAAACTGCATCAGTTTTCCAATACACAAACCAACCCATCAATATGCTACACAATTATGTTAGTAAAAAACTAAAAAGAGCAGTTCATATTAAGATTGTATATTATCCAAGCTTGTAGGGCCGACTTGAATCAAAGGCAATTGCCCATAAGGGCCACTAACCTACAAAACAAATTTCTAATTAAACATGTATGATTTTCATTATATGACACAGTCACTTAGGGAGTGTTTGGAATTACTTTTAAGTTCATGTAATCATCAGTTGTTGGTTCTTGGGTATAATGAAACTATTTTTGTAACATCCCGCTCCGATAAAGAGACCAAGAGTCACATTATGGTGTCATATCAGAACATATAAACGCAAGCGGAAGACTTTATTAAATAAAAATACTAAGTCATGAAACAAATAACTTCCAAAAGTATTAAATTCCAACAAGGTCTAAATGAAAAAAATCTTCAAACGAAAGGGTCTTAAATATAAATCCAAAACAATTGGAAAACTATCAAAGGTTGGTCCTCTAGAAGCTTCCTACACTCATCACTCAAATCCCAGCTTCCCGCTTAGTACCAGCCGTAGGAAAAGAGAATGCGGCTGACCTAACGCTCAGTGAACAAATATAATAACAACAACAATAATAAGATAAAAGAATGAACGAAATGGATCATGAGAATCTGCTTAACAAATGTCATACGAAATATAAAGCGATAATTAAGAATTAAGGATAACAAAGGAGTGCCCATGAGATCAACAAATGTCTAATCATGATACATGAATAGACCCTTAAACATAATCAAATAGCCACATAATGAAATGTACACAGGCAAGCAACTCCTAATGTATCAAATGTGATATGGGGTGTATTGCACACAAACTACCATTCACCTGAACTGAACATAACAAAGTACCTAGGATGCATCCATACGCTCCCTGCAAAACAAAGTCATATCCATATACACAAGTACAATGACGAGTATACATACATATGTAAGCTAATTATAATCAAAGGCCATCTTTCAAAAGGGAATGCCGTGGACCAATCACACCGCCACAGATAGTGTCAAGCCATTGGTGCATCAATGACATGGTCATGGTACCTCCATGACTAATTCAAATAGCTCGGACAAAGATTTAAGCAAAAGATATAACTGAAAAAGTTACCAATAATCCAATCAAGATAACGGATCTAATATCATACGAAGTATTCAAACAAGGATCAAGGAATCACGAATACGAATATCAATGAATATTAAATGAAATTATGAGAACGGATAGCAAATCAAATGGAATATCAAATGAATCAAGTAGATAAAAGATCACAACCTCTTCACTGAATCTACAAGAACCCATGATTACATGTTATTATCTATCTTATTTTATAAGTTTTATCACATGGTCTTACCATATATAGAGTTTAAGTGACCTAATTAAGGTTTCTGAAATTTTTAGAACCTGTCCAGTTTTTAAGGTAAGTTTCCAAGCTTAGAAGACCCATAAAAACACATTTTAAAAATATACCAAAAATTACAGAGGTTCCCATATATGTCTAATATGTCTATGAATTTTGGTGGATTTTATTTCCATGTTTAAATACCCCTTTTACCCTTGTCACCAAAACTGATCCCGAAACAAAAATTTTACAAAAAATCACAGAGGTTCCCACATGTGTCTAGTATACCCATGATCATTGGTTTAATTTATTTCCATGTTTAAGTATCCTATTGACCCTTGTTACTAGGGGTGTTCAAAAAACTCTCTCATGTGAAAAAAAAGAACGAAAATAAAAAAAAAAACCGACGAACCGAGCCGAACCGCTCAATCCGAAACCGAAAAAACCCGAAACCGAAGAAACCAAAACCGAAAAAAAAAACCGAAACCAGAAAAACCCGCTTATTTAAAGGTTCGGTTTTTTTTCGGTTTATTACTTTAAATATCCGCGGGTACGAACTGAACCGAAACCGTGCATAATATACCGGAATATTTTCTAACTAAAATTCCCAATAAATGTACAAGTAAGTTAACCGATATTGCAATACCTTTATTGTATAACGACTTTTTCGCCGTAAAGTAAAACATTTGTAAAAATCTATGAGGTAAAAATGTATTAATGTGATCGTAATCTATAATGTGAGTAATATTTTTTTGAGTAATACTTTATAATAATAATATTTGAATGCAATAATTGAAACGAAATACATAAGTTTTAAATGACATTTTAAATTCCAACGTCATTTTAATTTTACTATAAATACATTTTTATGTTCTGGACAATGTTATTTTTTATATGTTAAACTCTATTTAAACGTCAAAAACGGTTAACCTGACCCGAACCGCGAGTAACCGTTCACAGTTCGGGTACCGCATGTCCGGTATACCCGCATTGAATTTGCTTCTAGTACGGTTTCGGACGACGGATAGTAAAATTAATTACCCGCCCCGCGACGGATAGTTTAAATCTTTCAACTAACATAACCGAACCGCCCCGCGAACACCCCTACTTGTTACCCAAAACTGACCCGAATCTTGACCTGGCAGAACCTTTGAAAGGTTGACGCGTAAACACCTCACTTAGACAACTAAGAAAATTCTGAAAAAAATCATGGATGTAGCACATATCATGAAGATTTATCAAATAAAATTTTAGAAGCTAACTCCTTTCGGTTTTCGAATTAAAAATCAAACACTACAACTGAATTTTTCGGATAGAAATTCCAGATTCGACACTTAATCTTATAAAATCTAAAAATCGACCTTCCCAACTTCCAATTAACACGAGGCTGGATTTTACAGAAACTAGACTCTTTGAATTTAACTTTAGCACCAAGAATCTATGTTTAAAACCAATATTTATCATTAAGAATATACCTCGGTGAACAAGACCAAAAATTCTGCCCATAATTATATAAACTCAAAAAACGACCCTAACTAACACCCTCAAACACCAACCCAGGGTTTGGTAATCTTGTAGTTTTAATTAATAACTACATTTAATGATTACTTAGGGTTTCAGAACATGTAATTGAAGTCCATATTGATCAATACATAATTTAACAAATTCAATAAGCTACATGATGTAACTTCTTTTTTACACTTTATATTTTAGGTATGAAAAACTTATGTAATCATGGAAATACCAAGAAAGAATTCAAAAAGAGACATGGATTACTTATGGGATTGGAGATGGAGAGCAGAACAAGAAACAATCAACCCATGATCAAAGATCAGACCACACTAGAAACAACCAAAACTTCAAGGATTACCCAAAAACACCTAAACCTTTTTCTTGCTTGAAGCTTTTATGGAGGAATACACAAAATTATGGAGTAAGAATTCTTAGAGAATGATGGACAATGATAGGAGACGGGGCCGGCTATAAAGGGTAAAAAGGAGGGGGACAAAATCTTTTTATTGTTTTAGGAGATTACCAATGCTTAAACCTTTTTACACCTCATTCCTAAAATAAGTTTACCTTTAAAAAACAAGATTTTTCTTGTAATAATTCACTCCTAAGGGCTGGTCTAAATGAATGAGGAGGGGAGGCAAAATAATTTTTTTTCCCATTTTGAAGATTACACAAATTACTATAGCTAAAACAATAATAATACTTATCCCCTTAAAATAGGTGTTTTTTTTTTTTTATAAAAAGAAAGTAAATATTCAAAATAATCAAAATTACAAAATATTTTTTTTAAATATGGGTCGGCCATATATATGTACATATCTAAGTTTTATATATTTTTGTTAAAAACAAAATACCTTATGTTATATCTTTATAATTTCTCAAAATTATAACCTAAGGTTTTATTTCAAATACTTATAAATAAACATAGGTTATATTCAAAATTACCAATATGAAATAAAATTCAAATTTTGGGTTTTACAACTCTTCCCCTCTAAAAAGAAAATTTCATCCTCGAAATTGAATAGTAGAAGAATTCAAGGTTATTTTCCGATTACCAAAGAAGACTTCGATTGGTAATGACACACGATAGGGGCGTAATGAACAGTTAACCAATCATACCAGACTAATATCGAAGTCACCATTATAAGGGAAGCAAATATAAAACAAATCTTACAACAAAACGAAGCTGACAATTCGGTATATTCGTGGTCCAAACATTTCATAAAGGCGTAGATATCGATAAAGAGATAATTAATTGCGTAGAAGATGCACGGTGTTTAATAAATGAGACAGAAACCACAGAATATGTTGCACCTGTAACAAATAAGACAAAAAAAGCATGACCATTCAAGAAGAGAGTTCCCGAAATGGTACCTGAAGAGTTAGCCACCTGATCCTTGGTCGAAGAAAATACTCGCCCCTTTAGTAGCAGTAATACAACGTATGAAAAACAGCGAAGAAAATTTAAAGGTACAGATCAAATACGAAAGGAACGATTTGTTATGAAATTTTGTATAAGATAAAGTATTACTAGTAGTAAATAGTTAGTTCTGCTAGTGTAATAGTTAGTACTAGTAGAAGGTTTATCATAATTAGTACTGGCAGTATTAAATAGTTAATACTGTTTATGTAATAGTTAAGTCTGCTTACGTAGAAATTAGTTAAAGTTAAAGATATGCATGAGATATCTTAGGAAAAGATATGCATTATCTTTATACGCGTTTTGTAAAGCCCATTAGGGTTTCCTTAGTCTATAAAAGGATCCCTAGGCATAGTGAGTAGATATGGTTCTACAAAAGATCATAGATCGAATAGTAATCATAGTTTGTAATCTGTAACTTAGGCAGATTAAAAGTTCAATATAAAAGTGTTTTGATTGTGTTCTTCTTTACATTGTTGATTAAATTCCGCGTAATCAATAGTGGTTAATTATTTTTTCATCATTATCACTTTAGATTTATCTAAGGCAACAAACCCTTTACAAGCTAAAGGTTAAGATCCATTAAGCAAAGGGATCCTACAAGTGGTATCAGAGCTTGTGAGGAAACTCTGAAAAAGAAGAACTTCTTTTGAATCAGAACTACTACAAGTCAAAGAGATGGCTGATCAGACACTCTGCTTCACCAACAATCACTGCTATGAAGATACCCTTACATTAAGAAGCGGAGAAATACGATATCTTGAGTAGTAGGATGAGACCAATACAACTTGTTCACGAAACAATCAATAATCTTGGGATATTATCGTACAATGAGATCTTGGTAAGATGAGGCTACACCACAGGAGAACAATCTAGATCCTTGTGTTCCTAGACTTACAAAACAATTGGTGCTTCTAATAAGGGGAATCTAGAAAGGATTAAGAGCATCTTTATCTTAGCAATACTTAAGATACCATCAACAAGTACAACAATTATCCTGTTCTAAATCTTCGTGGTCTGTCAATAAAATCTAGATTTGGAGGTAATGAGGAAATCCAAAAAGATGCAAAGAAAATGTTTCTGAAATATCACTTTTGAAAATTTTGGATATACGTAACTGCATCTAATGAAACTTTTGGATAAGGCTTATTATAGATTACAGAAACTCAAAAGTCACTGGAAATTCATGGACCTATGTAATCAAGGAAGATAGTTAATCAGAAGTTTTTAAGAAGTCTTCCTCCCTCTCATGGAGTCAAATTCACTGATCATGATAAATAAACCAGACATTGATGAGGTTGATATTGATGACCATGTACAATAATCTTCGGGTGTATGAAAGATGAATTAAAAAGGTCTTCAGGTTCCAACTCTGCTTCTCAGAATTTGGCTTTTCTTTCCTCTGAGAGATACTATTAGTACTAATGAATTAAGTACAAGCCAGCAGATGGAGAGATTTTGGGGTTAGTACTTCTGCTGTGTGGAAATTAAATCAATTCCACTACTCCAAGTGCTCTTGATATAGCTTACTCCTTTCTTGCCAACCACAACCAGTCCTCACTTGAAATTAGGATTTTTACAGATGGATGGAGAGTACTTTAGAAGAATTGGATCTTCGAGGTAGGGTGTGCTATGTTGACTGTCAAGTAAAGAAGTTCATTCAGAGGGAATAAACAGGAAGAAAAATAGGACGATCAAAGAAAATATAATAAGACATGATTTCTCTGATAAGTCAAAGATTGAGTGCTACAATTGTCACAGAAAAGGACATTTTGCTAGAGAATGTAGATCAAGGAGTCAAGGAAGAAGACCTATGGTGAAAATGGCAGGAGCAATGCACAAATGAACTAAATCTTCATCTCAAGGCACGGTGGCTCAAGATGGTCTAATAGGCTATATGACTGGAGCAATGATTTTGAAGTTGAACAGTCAACAATGCTTTGATGGCAATCTCCTTCATCAAACTCATCAAATTTCTACTGATAGTGAGGTACAAAAATGATCTAAAATGTCTGAGAATCATTTAAATGTCTCTCAAAAGAACTAAATAACTGAGAGAGAAAAAGCTTAACAAAGCCAAACGAGAAATTAGGGGTTATGAAATAGCCTAGAGTCACTAGAATGCTTGAGAATTCTTTCTTGGACATGAAAAGAATGACTTAGCATGGGGTGAGAGATATGAGTTTCAAAATATGAATCTTAAGTTAGAGAAATAAAAATTAAAACTTAATCAGGAATTAGAAAATGTTGTTAAGGAAAGAGAATGAATTGAAAACTCAAGTTTGAAATATGGGAAGGATCATCAAAGAATCTCACATAGATACTCAATAGTCAGATGAGTACTCCATGATGAAAAGGATTAGGGTTTGGCACACAAATGGATGATTTTTTGAGTAATAAAATCTTAAACTGATGAAGTGATGAACAGTTTGACTGTTTTTTTGAGGTAATGTCTAGTTATGAAGAGAGCACACAAGCAAATAATAGGTAACCTAAAGCAAATGAGTATCATGCTGTCCCCCTCCAATTACAAGGAACCCACTAATCCTAAGAGTTGATATATCATTTATAGGACTAGATTAGTATGCTTTTAGAAATAAAATCATAGAGTCTAAGACAACTAAAACTAACAAGACTGTAGGTAACACAAATGAAGCAACTATAGTAAAACCTAAGTCTGTCAATGAAATAGTTGTGTCTAAGTCAAAGATTAATAGGGATGAAGTCATCATTGAGGATTGGACCTCAGATGATGAGGATGATGTGTGTGCTGACAAAACTTTTAGTTTTATGTTATGCCTAACGGACTCAATCTGTTAGGAGTCAATCTTAATAAAAGGGGTCAAACTTTACAAAAACAATGATTCGGTTTTAAAGAAAGAGTGATCATAAACAGAAAGCTTGTTTTTTGTTTTGAAAAGCCCTGGACCATATGATAAAAGACAGTGATTTCATATGACCAAAAGAAGTCCTGACCCTAGGGTTTAAGATGTAGATCCAATACTGGTAAGGAGGGTAGTCGAAAAACCAGTATGGGGTAATAGGGAAACAAGGGTAAAATCAATCACCAACACTTTTTTCAAAAATTGTGAAAAGCCTAGCATGCAAAAAGACCTTAAACAAACCATCAGCAGTACTATCCAGAGCAGGTTTTAGAGAGTATAATACTGATAGATTCAAATTTAATACTCTACTGTCTAGGACTATTAGTACTTTAGGCCTGTTTATACTGTTATGCCTGTTAGTACACTTTTGACTAACATCTTACTCTTCTCTGATACTAACTCAACTGCTGAGGACCATTGGCCTCAAAAATAGCACAATCTAATAGTGTTATTAGACCAAAACACCCAAGATTGGACATTGTAAGACCAAAAGCCTCAAACACACCAATCAAGAGGTCTTACTTCACCCAACCAGTTTACAGACCCAAAGACTTAAAAACTGATGTGAAAACTTTTGGGGTTAAAAACATAACTAATACTGTTGGGACAAGGGAAGTAAGTTAGAAAGGTAAGGTGCGAAAAAATAACCTTAAGATGATAAATTGGGTTATTGAGTTCCAATAGATGAAATAACTTAGGATAATTGTGTACAAACAAATAAAGGCCACTTACAATGCTCAATAATGTTATTAGAATGTAGAAGACACCAAAAAGGGATTTCCAATTCAGAGTTGACTTTGGATCCCTAAGAAGATACTAATATATCCTTACTTTAGAGCAGGGCAATCCAGAGATCTTGTTACAGGATCATGCAGTGGTGGATAGTTGTTACTCTAGCCTAAGAATGGTCAACCAAGCTTATCTTTCAGACATGAAGATTTCAAAAGCGGCTTTTGTGGCTTTTGGAAGAAACCCAAAAGGATGTAAAATCAATTGGTAAAGCTTATCATTCACAATGACTCACATGATGCAGACCTTCTCACCAAAAAAGGAAATTTGAAAGTGGCGACCTGAAGTATTAACTACTTAGTGGTCAACATTAATGTTTAAACTTGTAGTTACAAATTGAGGGGAGGTTAATTGTAAAAGTTTGTACATACTATTTACAGTTAATACTGCTAGGGTAAATAAATGCTGGTAAGATAGGTTATAGATAGTTCCAAGTACATAGTATATGTTTTCCTTTTATATATTAAACTAACTTTTTTTTTTCAGATAAGCCAATGATTTGATGGATGGATAGAATCAGTCTGGGAAATACAACACATCTATGGTCTGTAGTACTGAAGTATTAGAGTTAATTCTGGTAGTCTACAAGTTAATTCTGGTAGATTACTTGTTAATACAGTGGACATTAAGGTTACTTATTGGTAGTCTAATAAACGTTAATACTGGTAGTCTATATGTTAATTCAGGTAACTAACATTAGTACTGTTAGACTAATTTTAACATAGGTTGATAATTGTTGGTAGCTGTGAGGGAAACAGTAGACTTTTCATATCTTTTAAATATAACCGTTAGAGATTTTTTTAAATTACCCCCTAACCGGCGCATACTTCTAAGATAGGTTTTCTATTTGGATAATTACTGCACTTTATTCTATAAAATATCTTTCTTTGCTCTAAAGAAACTTCTTTTACAGTCGGTCCAATAAGAAACCTTGTTATTCATCGATTAAAACTCAATTCTCTCTCTCTACCAGTACTTAGTCATTCACTCGTATCAAACCCAGCACTAGAATTTGAATTCTTACGACTTTTGTTCAACAACGTGTTCATATGGCCAATCTAAAGTACTCAGACAAGCATAATATGGTCGCTTTCCTGAAGAAACCAAATGAAAGTGTTGGTTTCACTGAGGTAGTGGATTTTCTTAAAGGTACATCTCTCAGGTATGCCTTAACTCATAATCCTACTATCTATGACTCCCTAGTCAAACAGTTCTGGCAAACTGCCACAGTCAGAACACTTGCTAATGGGACTCAACAATTAGTAGCATCTATAGACTCTAAAGAGTATACTATTACTGAGGCATCTGTCAGAAGTAAACTTCAATTGGCAGATGCAACAGGAATACATAATTTATCTGATGCTGAAATATATGCTGGATTAGCCACCTTGGGGTATGTTACTGAGGGTAAATTAACTTTTTGGAAAAAGAATTTTACACCCCAATGGAAATTTTTAATCCATCATATTTTACACTGCTTAAGCCCTAAGTCTGGTGGATGGGATCAATTTGGTAGTACTATTGCTACTGCATTAATCTGTCTATCTAGCAATAGGGTTTATAATTTTTCTAAAATGATTTTTGATGGGATGGTTCATAATTTAGAGAGTAATTCAAAAATTTTAATGTATCCAAGGTTTTTACAAATTATTTTGGATATTACAACTGAAAATAAAGGAAGGTATTTAGCCCCAACTTTGACCAAAAAGCTTTTTGCAAACATGAAAAGGGGTTATGCAGGGGATATTGTACCATTGCTGCCTGCTATGTTGGCAGGGGCAGCTGTGGATCAAGGTGAAGGCTCAGCACAACCAACTGAACCCCATCACACACCTGTTGATCCAATACCATCCACATTCCACTCACCTCATCCTTCACCACAACATCAATCACCACCTCCTTCACCACAACATCAATCACCACCACATTCCCCATATCATTCACCACCTCAATCATCACCTCATTTTTCACCACCAAGGTCCTATGAAGCACCTCTCCTTGAAGGTAATACATCAGGAAGTGCTAAGGACAGTGTGCAACTCAAGGAATTGATGGTACTTGTACCTAAGTTGGTGACCATGATTAATAGTTTGGAGAAAGAATTGAAGGACACCAAACAGACACTAGGGAATGTTGTGCTCAAATTGGTAAAGAAGGTGAAAACTCTAGAAACAGCTTTGAAGAGGAAATCCAAGAAAGTCTCATATCTGAATCAGAGGGTGAAGAATCAGAGGATCATGGGAGGAAGTCTTAGGATATTGATGATGATCCTCTAGCTTCTTTGGTTAGAGAATCCATGAAAGAGAAGTCAACAGATTTTGTTACTCCTACAAAAGCTTCAGGGAAGGCTTAAAAAGAAGAAATCAGTCCTACAATCTTGGAGGCAGCTAAAACATTGTCAAAGGTTGCTTCTCAAGGTGTTAGCAAGGAAAAATCAACTGATAAGGGCAAGAGATACAGGAGGAGAGCAAGGTCTATGGCTAAAAATATTGATATTGGATTAGATACTGAAGAAGAGATTAATACTGGTAGAGAAAAGATTAATACTGGTATTGAAGAAGTTAGTACTGGTAGTACTAAAGTTGATTCTGGTACTGCTAGTAATAGAGGTCAATGGGAAGGAAAGGCTCAAATGGTTGAAGAGGATACCCAGGCTTCTCATAAAACTAAAGAACAAATGAGACAAGAGCAAGCTGGTTTGGAAGAGGCTATAAAGTTGCAAGCTCAATTGGAAGAAGAAGTTAGAAAGCAGATTCATTTAGATAAAATGATAGCTAAAAGAATGACAGAAGAGGAAGCTTTATCAGAACAACAAAAGAAAAGAAAAGCTCGAGTTTAATTTGAAGCTCCGTTTTATATTGAAGTAGACTAGGATACTATTAGAACCAAGCTAGAAGCAAATGCAGAGTTGTCAAAAGATTTATTGGGACAAGATTTGCCTGAACAAGATTTTGCTAAAAGAATGGTAGATATGATGAATCAAAGAAAGAAACACTTTGCAGAGGAAAGAGCTAAGGCAAAGAGAAACAAACCTATGACTCAGTCATAGTTAAGGATCTATATGTCAAACTATCTTAAGAATCAAGGAATTTGGAAGCTTTCTCAGTTAAAGAAGTTGAAGTTTGAAGAAATTAAAGAAGAGTTTGATAAGTTAGTTTAGCAGATTAATACTTTTGTTCCTATAAAAAGACAAAATTGAAAAGATATGGAGAAGAGCTTCAGACAAAGACTTCAAAGAAATAAAGGATTAATGATAAAGATGTTCCAGCTATAGAAGAAAAAGTTATTGAAGTAAAGAAAGAAGAGCAAGTTAAAAGAACAGGAAAAAGAAAGAAGCAAAAGGCTAGAAAAGGTATAAATGTTGACAAGAGTGCACGAGAAGATTCAAAAACTGATAAAGAGGAATCAGTAGAAGCTATGAATCCTACTCCTTTGACTATGAAATCTGCTAGTGTGGCAAATTGGAAGATATTTCAACAAGGTCAAAGAAGTGTTTATCAGATAATAAGAGCAAATGGAGCTGATACAGTCTACATGAGCTTTGGAGCTATGATCAAAGACTTCACAAGAGAGGATCTTATAGAGTTGTACAGATTGGTAATGCAGAAGTATGGAACAAATATGTTAGGAATAAATCTTCACAAGACTTAATACTGCAAAGGTATAACTAACAGTACTAATGGAGTTAGTACTGCCAGTACATACTTAGTACTGCAAGTGTTAGTTAATACTGCTAGGGAGGGTAGTATGATAAATGTGGAAGTATCATTGGTTTAAACTTTGGAGTGCCATGCACTAAATATATGTTAGCGAATAGAAGTATCCATTGTCAAAGAAGCTTGCCAAGTATGCTGAAAATAAGCCTTCTATATGCAAAAATGAATGAAGTTTGCTATAAAACTCTTGAAAGATGATTGAGAAGCAACATGGGATTATAAAGTTTGAATGAAAGTTATCAGTAGCAGTGGGCATGTTTTTGGAAACTGTGGACTATTATGGAAGTAAGAAGGGTTTGAGTGTTGGCTAACCACCACACAACAAATGGTTATCAGTTCACCATGCTTAATAGGCATAAGGACTGGCTAGTCCAAAGCAAACGGCTTTGTTAAAGACTTCTCAAATCTGTTTTATGTGAACAAGATTACCAAAAACTGATATGGTAATCACTGCCATTCCATAGTATTGCACAAAAGCATTTGGCTACTCCAGAGCAAACCGGCTACTAGTAAAGAGAATTCAAATCCGTTGATAGCTGATAGTTTGCTAAAAACTATAAGGTTATCAATGCACCTTGTTACTACAATGAAGCATTGACTAGTCCATAGAAAATGGCTCATGGTAAAGACTTAACAAATCTATTGATGGCTGGTAGTTTGCCAAAAACTATAAAGCCAACTTAGTTGGATGTTGTTGTGTAGCTGTGAAGAGAAGACAAAGACTAAAAGACAAAGAATGGTCTAGTTTTTCAAAGAACATCAAACAGATCATCATTCAAGAGAAGCTAAGGACTTAAAGACATGCTTGGATACAATTCTTAAAAGCCTAAACTAAAGACATCTGAAGAAACTTAAAGTTAACAAGTGAAGTTCAAGTTTAGGGGAGGATTGTTAGGAATTTTGTACAACAGACTTAATTCTATTAGTATTATAGTTAATTCTGCTAGTATAATAGTTAGTACTGGTAGAAGGTTTAGCATAGTTAGTACTGGCAGTATTAAATAGTTAATACTGTTTATGTAATAGTGGAAATTAGTTAGAGTTAAAGATATGCATGAGATATCTTAGGAAATGATATGCATTATCTTTATGCATGTTTTGTAAAGCCCATTAGGGTTTCCTTAGTCTATAAAAGGATCCCTAGGCATGGTTAGTAGATATAGTTCTACAGAAGATCATAGAGATCAATATAGTAATCATAGTTTGTAATCTGTAACCTAGGCAGATTCAAAGTTCAATATAAAAGTGTTTTGATTGTGTTCTTCTTTACATTGTTGATTAAATTCCGCGTAATTAATAGTGGTTAATCATTGTTTCATCATTGTTACTTTAGATTTATCTAAGGCAACAAACCCTTTACAAGCTAAAGGTTAAGATCCATTAAGCAAAGGGATCCTACAGTTGACATCATCTTATACGAAATCCTAAGTCAAAAAGCCGAGACACATCACTAGTCGCCCTAGGACAATTCGCTATCAAATTTGCTAGCCATTAAAGAATTCACTAAATCATCCGTTCAACATCGACTTAATGCCCGTAGAACTTGGTAGTTCTGACGTCATAATTGGTATAGATTGGTTGTCAATGTATTATACCATGATAGTTTATGCCGAGAAGATCATTTGTATTCCTTGGGGAGAGGAAACCTTAATTATTCACGATGACAGAAGCAACAAGGGAAACGAGACTCGTTTGAACATCATTTCATGCACCAAAACTCAGAAATATTTATTGAAAGGACATCATGTCTTTCTGGCACATGTTACTACAAAGGAGACTAAAGACAAGTCGGGGGAGAAGCAACTTGAGGACGTAGCAATCGTTTGAGATTTTCCTAAAGTATTTCGTAAAGACTTGCTGGGTCTTCCACCGACTCGACAAGTGGAATTCTAAATCGATTTGATGTCCGGTGCTGCACCTGTAGCACGAGCACCTTATCGATTAGCACCTTCCCAAATGAAAGATCAACTGCAAGGACTATCCGACAAAGGCTTTATAAGACCCAGTTCCTTACCTTGGGGAGCTCCGGTCTTGTTTGTCAAAAAGAAGGACAGATCATTTCGAATGTGCATCAACTATCAAGAATTAAACAAGCTGACGGTGAAGAATCATTATCCACTCCCAAGGATCAATGATTTATTTGATCAACTACAAGGATCCAGTGTTTATTCTAAGATAGACTTGCGATCGAGTTATCATCAGCTTCGAGTACGAGAAGAAGATATTCCAAAGATGACATTTAGCACTTGGCATGGTCATTACGAGTTCCAAGTTATGCCATTCGGTTTGACAAATGCACCGACGGTATTTATGGATCTTATGAATCGGGTGTGCAAACCATATATGGATAAGTTTGTGATTGTCTTTATTGACGATATACTAATTTATTCAAAGAACATGAAGGACATCTTAAGGCAATTCTGGAATTGCTTAAGAAAGAAGAATTGTATGCTAAGTTCTCTAAATGTGAATTTTGGATTCCCAAAGTACAATTTCTTAGCCATGTGATTAATAGTCAAGGCGTTCACGTGGATCTCGCCAAGATTGAATCCATAAAAGATTAGGCATCTCCCAAGACTCCGATGGAGATATGATAATTTTTAGGTCTTTCCAGTTATTATCGGAGATTCATCGAAGGATTTTCAAAAATTGCTAAGCCAATGACCAAGCTCACCCAGAAGAAAGTCGCCTTTGAATAGGGTGATAAGCAAGAAGCAGCTTTTCAAACACTGAAGAATAAGTTATGTAGCACGCCCAATTTAGCTCTCCCTTAAGGAGCCAAGAACTTCATTATTTATTGCGATGCGTCACATAAAGTATTGGGTGCGGTATTGATGCAAAACAGAAAGGTGATTGCTTATGCATCACGACAGCTGAAGATTCATGAGATAAATTATACTACCCATGATTTGGAACTTGGTGCAATGGTGTTTGCTCTAAAGATTTGAAGGCACTACTTGTATGGAACCAAGTGTATGGTGTTCATAGATCATAAGAGTCTATAACACATACTTGACCAAAAGGAGTTAAATATGAGGCAACGTCGTTGGTTAGAGTTGCTTAGTGATTACGACTGTGAGATTCGTTATCACATGGGGAAGGCAAACGTAGTGGTCGATGCCTTAAGCCGTAAAGAACGGATTAAGCCATTACGGGTTCGAGCCTTAGTCATGACTATTGGTTTGAATCTCCACAAACAAATTTTAGAAGCTCAAATAGAAGCACAGAAACTAGGGAACATAAAAAATGAAGACGTAGGCGGTATGATCAGGAAGGATATACCAAAGGAAAAGTTAGAACCCCGTACCGACGAAACTCTATGCTTAAATGGCAGGATTTGGTTGCCATGTTATAGTGATTTAAGGACGGTGATCATGCACGAGTCCCATAAATCAAAATACTCTATCCATCCGGGTTCTGACAAAATGTATCAAGACATGAAAAAGCTATATTGGTGGCCCAATATGAAGGCAAACATCGCCACCTATGTTAGCAAATGTATTACGTGTGCTAGGGTCAAGACTGAACACCAAAGACCATCGGGATTGTTGGTACAACCCGAGATACCTCAATGGAAGTGGGATAATATTACTATGGATTTTGTCGCAAAGCTTCCTAAATTGTCGCAAGGTTATGACGCCATTTGGGTGATCGTTGACCGACTTACTAAGCCTGCAATCTTTACGCCAATGAGAAAAACCGATTCCATGGAGAAATTGGCAAGAATGTACCTAAAGGAGGTAGTCACGAGGCATGGAATACCTGTCTCAATCATCTGTGGTCGTGACCTTAAGTTCGCATCAAATTTCTGGAGATCACTTCAGAAGGCTTTGGGTACTAGCTTGGATATGAGTATTATGTACCATCCACAAACTGATGGACAAAGCGAGAGAACTATCCAAGCTCTCAAGGATATGCTACGTGCTTATGTGATCGACTTTGGAAATAGTTGGGTTAAACATTTACCATTAGTCAAGTTTTCATATAATAATAGTTATTACGCTAGCATCAAGGCTGCACTGTTTGAGGCGCTAAACGGTCGAAAGTGTCGTTTACTTGTTTGTTGGGCCGAGGTTGGTCAAGTTCAACTCACCAGTCCAGAAATAGTTCAAGAGACAACCGAGAAGGTCATTCATATCAAACAAAGAATGCAAGCCGCCCGTGAACGACAAAAGAGTTACGCCTATTTAAAGCGTAATCCAATGGAATTTCAAGTTGGGGATAGAGTTATGCTTAAAGTTTTACCTTGGAAAGGGGTCGTACGTTTTGGAAGACGGGGAAAGTTAAACCCTAGATATGCTGGACCTTTCAAGGTGCTGGAAAAGGTTGGATCCATTGCTCACAAGCTTGGGTTTCCTTAAGGGTTGAGCAAGGTTCACAATACATTTCATGTATCCAACTTGAAGAAATGTTATTTCGACAAACCATTAGCCGTTCCATTCGAAGGACTTCATATTGATGATAAGCTCCGTTTTGTGGAAGAACCTGTAGAGAATCATGGATCGAGAAGTCAAACGGTTAAAGCAAATCCGTATCCCAATTGTTAAGGTTTGATGGAACTCGAGGAGAGGTCCTGAGTTCACATGGGAACGTAAAGACCAATTTCAAAAGAAGTATCCGCATCTTTTCACTAAACCCGTACCTTCGTCTAGTGTTGCAACTTGAGCCTTGCGGACAAGGCTCTTCTAACGGGTAGAGACTGTAACATTTCACATTTTCAGGTTATTTACGACTTCATTCATTCCATTATTTACTTTTAGAGTTTTACGCGTTCGCTTTTAATTATTATCCTATAGTTAAATCGCGTAAACTAAAAATCAACATTCATCGTAAATGGACACCAAAAAAATAAAAGTTTACGTCAAGAAAATGTTATATTATTATGAGAATAATTATTAACTTTTCATATTTTATTTTTATTGGCTACGTAAAACGTTACGTTTCGTAATAAAATACATTTAGGCATACCCGGAAGCACCAATACCCATCTATACTCAAACAAATACCCACTATTATACCCAATACATAAAAATTAACTAATTTCTCACTTATTAAACATATAGGGTCAGATACAAATGGATGAGAACTCAAACCAAACTTAAACACCACTTTTCCTTAAACTAACCCAACCAAGGACCAAAGTACCTTACACATAACACATATTACTAGAAATTGTCTAATCATAATACCTTTCCTCCACTGTCATTCATCCATTATGCATAGAAAGGAGGATAGCACCTTACATGTTCTTATAACATATACCTTAACCCATCTAATAAACCATGGTTAGTTTAAGGATAATACATGTACTAGTTACTATATAAGGAAGGTCCCATGATCACTTAACTCATACACTCATAATTCACTAGCTAATTTTCACAAAAACTCTTTCCATTACATACTAAAGCCCACGGCTTAAAAATCCAAAGCTAGGGTTTCATATTAAATTTCATCCTAAAGTATTCTAAGTGTCCAAGCATTATTATCAAGCATATCTAAGGTCATTCAAGTGTATTGGAAGCTTGGGTTTGTAATCTAACAAGAATCATATAAGAAATCTAATTAGGGTTTTCCTAATTAGGGTTTGACCTTGTGGTTGATTCATTGGGTTTAAGCTTAAGTGTACGCTTGTGTTCATCATCCTACTACTCATCTCTAAGGTCTATTTAAGCTTTAACATCTTCATTATTCATTTACATGTTTACATACTTGATATATATGTTATTCAACACCTAGGCTTACTTTATAAAGTTTATAAAACAAAAACCATATACATACATACACGAACTTATTTTCTTTATGGTTAAGATAATGTTTAAAACATGCTAATATGTTTAAAACAAGGATTTACAAACAATGGAAAGTTTATATAATTAGTTGTCAAGTTATGATTATTTATTTATTTACAAAGTTTAGATAAGTAAATAAATATGTTGGACAATTTTCTTGGACAATATGGACTTATATTGATGGACATAACGTAGAGGACATAATTTATATACCATGGATGTTAATTTATAAATTAGAAGACTTGTGGTAACTTTATTAAGTTTAAAAGTGTATAAAACAAGTTAATTAAACTTTTAAATGTTACGGTTCATTCGAACCATATAATAATTATTTTATGTTTTATAAAAATAGTACTTTTCATGAGGATTGTAAGCATATAAAGAACTTAAAAAACTGAGCCCTAACGAAGAAGATATGACGTTTACAAGTTTACAATAATTATATATATATATATAAATGTTTTTATAAAAGTTATTTTATAAAAACCCAACCAAATTCGAATATGATAAATTGAGGACACATTTTTATGAGAAAGTACAAGTTATAAGGATTTTAAAACTATAAAGTACATTGAGAATGGATTTATAACAAAGAAGGTACATTATTTACATGTTTAAGTTAAAAAGTACTTTTATAAAAGTAAATTTATAAAAATCTATTACTGTTCACGATTAGGGTTACTATTAGAAATATTTTTTCTTGGATTAGAGGTTTTAATACGAGACGTGGACATATGGAATCACTAAACGATTAAAACATGAATGGCGATACAATTAAAATACCCAATTTTCAATAAATTAAAGTTATAAAAGTTATTTTTTAAACTTTCACTTACTTTTACTGTCATAACAGTACTAATATATAAAGAATATAAAATTGATTTGATTTTTCAAATAAGGAATCTATAATAAAAAGGAACGTTTAAAAACGGGAAAGATACGAAGTTTTTACTAAAAGTAATATTTATAAATGTATTTAACCTTATAAATATTATTTTCTTAAACAATTAAATTTATTTATATAGGAATTTTTTAAATAACACTTCAGGTGTTTTTTGCGAATATAAACATAATTGTTCGGGACAAGTAGATCACTTTTTACAACTTTAAATACATGGACATTTATTTTACAAGTACAAATTAAATTGTTAATAAATTAAACAAACACTTTTAGGTGGTGATGTAACTATATAGAATTATATGTGGTATTAGTTATTCAAAGTACTTAGTACTCATACGACCTATATTTAATTAGGTTGCATTCGGTCTTATCCGTGACGTTTCCATTCTCTTGATTCATATACTCTAGTTTATTCACTAAGGTGAGTTCATAGCCCCATGTTTTACTATATCAATGATTTATAACTTTTGGGGTGAGAACCATGCATTGTTTTACAAATTGGACGCAAGTGTACATTTTTATCATGATTACGTGTTTGCCTAAGTAGCGATAACCCTTTGAGCCCATTATCATGAACTGTCAATTACTTTGTGTGAGCGCGAATGTTATAAATAGATCTATTTGGGATTGACATCCCCATCCGGGTGAGTAGCTCTCACTGGTGTCACGGAGTGAACCAACGGATGTATACCATGTCGGATTTGGGATGTTTAGGGTTGAACATCATCACGGGCAATGTGGCAATATTTATATTGCATTCATACATGTCGAGCTTCAGTGTCATGAACTTAGGTAAACGTAAATACATTTTGTGATGGGTGTACAGGTTGCATAATCACACGGGGAAATCTTGTGGTCCTACATTATATTTACATAAACCTATGAATTCACCAACTTTATGTTGACGTTTTAAAGCATGTTTTCTCAGGTCAATGAGGCACGAGGTGCTAAGGATACATTGGGGATACTCTTTTGGGGAGTCATGCATAAAAGATTTGGAGTCATTACATCTAGGGATATTTGTTTTGATCTAAAATACTTGTTATTAAATGTTGAACAATTTAAGCCGTTGTGCTTTGTATCAAACAATTTCAATAAATCCAATGTATCGTATTTTTAAACGACTCTTTTAGAGGCCGTTCTCATATCTTGTGCCATTGATCTATGAAGTAACGCTCCCAGATACTCATATTCCGCTGCGACCCAATTTGGGGGTGTTACATCGTTGAACCTAAAGGAACTGCTCATGTGCAACATTCCAAGCTTAATGCGAATTCTAAACTTAAATGTGTTAAGTGTAATGGTTGCATGCTTTCTGATAATCATGATTTGTGTTTTCTTGATTTTATCAATAATGTGAATGCTCGTATTAAATCTAAATCTATTAAGAAAAATTCAAAGGTGAAAGTTTGGAAACCAACATGAAAGGTGTTTAGAAATATTAGATATATTTGGAGACCTACTGGTCGAACCTTCACTATAGTAGGAAATGCGTGCCCTTTAACTAGGATTACCACAACTACTGAAGTGCCCCTTAGGAAATCAACTGCTCTAGATAATTAAACATCTAAACCTGTCGTAACATTGGTTTACTCACGAAAACCTAGGAAATCTAAAACTAATGTTCCTGTTAGCAAATCTAAGGTTCTTAAATCTGTATCTGCTAACAAAAAGGAACCCAGTCAATCTTGGGGATCCATAGTTTCCGATGTTCCATCTTCCTCTCTTGATGAATGCATGTCATCTAAATTGTTCTCTGGTATTTGAACTCTGGCTGCTCCAAGCATATGACCGGAGATCACTCTCAGCTTACCAATTTCGTCAATAA
>BQNB010113014.1:0-22030 GCA_026074375.1 Tanacetum coccineum
GATGGAAGTATTCTTCTCTTGCACTTGAGGAATTAAGATTGGATCACTTGGAAACAAAGCTTTATGATTAAATGATCAAATGATTTTAGTGAGATAAGTAGGCTGTTTTAGAATAGAAAGAATGAGTGAAAAATGTGAGATAATAATGGGAAACGTCTAGTATTTATATGACAAACTAGAGGAGCGTCAGTCTATGGGCAGTCCCTTTAAATAGGGGGGCGGTCCCCTTAAAAGTAAGGGGGCCGCCCGTGTATTTAAGGGGGCCGCCCTAGGCTAGAGGCTCCCCAGTTTGTCTTTTGTGTAGGGGGATTTTCCGGAACATTTCTAGCCGTTTTAGATCCGAAAATTTGAATTTCAAAATGTTTATTTTGAATAAAACATTTATTTTAATTGTAGAAAATATTTTGTAATGTTTATAAAAAATGTCTACAACATTTTATAAAATTATAAGGTTGAATAAAAACTTTCTTTGATCATAAAATGCATTAAGCATTTGTTTATTCATACATTTAAGTGATTAAATTATCGAAATGAAAACTAATTACTAATTACTTGTTTACGTTTAATTTTACATTGAACGTTTATATATTACGTGATTATCAAAACGTAAAGATGTGAAAAATATTAATAATGTTTTTAGGCATTATTTCTATCAAGAATTTTCTCTACAAAAACAACAGTGAGGTAGGCCTTGCTCGGAAAAGTAAGGTAGGCCTCCACTTGCCGGAGGTGGTGGTCCAACCGGTACGAAAGTCACCGGAAAATAAAATAACCGCTGCTTGCTCTTGCCGGCGCGTGGTTGATCCGGTTGGTACCGGGTTTGTTGGGTTATGGTCGGAAAAGGGTGGTGAACTTGGTAGTGGTGTTGATTTGACCTTGAAGGGGATGGTGGTGGTGGTGTTTTTAGAGAGAGAGAGTGTGTGTGATTGGAAAAATGAGAGAGGAGAGAGAAGAGAGATAACAGAAGGGTTTTTTTTAGAGTGATGGTGTTTTGAGGCATTGAAGGATTTTTTTTAAATATAAATCTGTATATATTTTGTTATAGGCTAACATATTAAATTGTCTAAGTCATGAAAAGCAATCTAACACAAAAACTAAAGGACGGTAAAATGGGAAGACTAAAAAAAGTAGATTGGGATATGGATTATCCTTAATGGTGATCTATTATTAAAATGATAAAAAGATTGGAATAATTTCTTTGAAATTTTGAGAATCAGAAATTGAGGGTCTGTTTGATATGACTCTTTTGAATCAAAAGAATGATAGTATTCCTTGTAACAAATGTTTGGTATGCTATTTTGGATTAAAAAGTGGACTCATGTAATGAAAAATGAATGAATATGTAATAGGTGGGTTTTGCTGATAACCAACAGTAAATGGACCCCACTACTCTTTTGTCACTCGAGAAATCCTAGACTCACATAATTTTTATAAAAAATTATTCACATACATATGTGTCATTTGATTATGGAAAGTGAAAAGCAAGAGAGAGAAAATTTTATGCAACCTCATTGGTACACTTCACATGCCACATGTGTAACACCCCAAAATTGGGTCACAGCAGAATATGGGTTTGAGGGTGGTACTTCACAGACCAATAGCACAAGATATATACAGAACAACCATTAAAAGTCGTTTAAAACTGATACATTAGATTTAACAAATTTCTTGTTACAAAAAGCTCGAAGCTTAACTTGTTCATTGTTAATTATACAAAGATTTCAGTTCATAACAATTGTTTCCCAAAAATGTAATGCAACCAAATCTTTAAGCATGTGACATCCAAATATAACCACCAATGTATCCCCTTGTACCTCGTGTCTTATTGACCTCCTAAAAAATATTGCTTTAAAACGTCAACAATAATGTTGGTGAATTCATAGGTTTGTAAAATATATAAGTGTAGGACCGCAATATTTCCCCCGTGATAATACATCAAATGCAAACACCACAAAAATGTCACTACGTTTCCCTAAGCTAATGATACTGAAGCTCGACATATATGAATTGCAATATAAAATTGCCTACATTGCCCTTTATGATGTTCAACCCGGAACATCCTAAATCCGACATGGTATACGTTCGTTCCTGGTGATAGCTAGTCACCCGAACGGGGGCGTCTCCCCTAAATAGATCTATTTATAACATTCGCGCTTACAATCTAGTAATTAACCAGCTCATGATAATGGGCTCATTGGG
This sequence comes from Tanacetum coccineum, assembly GCA_026074375.1. Taxonomy (NCBI): domain Eukaryota; kingdom Viridiplantae; phylum Streptophyta; class Magnoliopsida; order Asterales; family Asteraceae; genus Tanacetum; species Tanacetum coccineum. Next base: position 2,200 of record BQNB010113014.1, read on the forward strand.
TATTGTTACCTAGGCAAACACATAATCATAATATAAAAATGTCCACTTGCGTCCAATTGTAAAAATGTACATATGTTTCTCACCCCCAAAACTTGTAAATCATTGTAATTGTAAAACATGAGGCTACGAACTCACCTTGTGTGAATGAATATCAAGTATATCACCGAAAATGCGTCACGGTAATGTCTGAATGCAACCTAATTAAATATAGATCGTATAAGCACTAAGCATTTTGATTAACTAATACCATATATAATTCTATATAGCTACATCACCATCTAATTGTGTTTGTGAAATAATATTTAAATCGCATTTGATAAATAATAACCATGTATTTGTACTCGTATAATCGTACGAATAGTTCAGTCGCCTTTGTAAAAAAAATATTTATAAAGTTTAAAACATGTATAAATATTATTTAAGTGATTCTAAAATGTTTCGCAAAATTTTTTATTAAACACGAACCAACACTATTCATGTCAGGAAATAGTGTATATCTATAAAATAGTGTGTATCTTCCTCGTTTTAAGACCGTTTTGTACTTTCCTTACGTCCATGCTTTTGTATATCAAAATATTACATTTTAATCTTTTGAGTCCTCTGATGAACAGTAACTTTACTGTTCATGGACTTTTATAAAATTATTTTTATAAAGTTATTCGTCGTAAACCCGTAAATGTCGTGTTTTATTCGTTTTAGCTCCATTTTTAGTGATTCTTTCGAGCACGTCTTCGTAATTAAAAGTTCTATAATATTAATGATGTTTTCAAAATATATATTTCTGTTATGAACAGTAACTTTTATAAAATTATTTTTATAAAAGTATTTATTATCGAAAACTTGCGAAATTCATAGCTCCTTCGTTATTGATTGAAAATTTTCGATTCTTAATGTTTTAGAATCCTAAAAATATGTATTATCTGAGTAAAATAATAAATATTTAATATCAGAAGTGGTGTGTAACTTGTTTTTATAAAATTTCTTTTATAAACCGTTTATTATCGTATAACTTGTAAACTACGTATCTCCTTCGTTGTAAATCAGTTTTTCAAGTTCCTCATATGCCCGAATTCCTCATGAGATGTAGTATTTTATAAAAAACATAAAATAAACATGTTATATATTCAAATTTGATCAGAATGTTTTGAGTTTTTCTTAAAAACATGTTTAAAACTTGATTTTGTAACTTTTAAGTTTAACCACCTTGTTACAAATTCATTACAACACTCATTATCATATGTCTTACATCCTTAGGGTCTCTAATCCATGTTTTGTCCAAATATTGTCCAAGAATCACAAGATCCAAATGTGTACATACTTATTTATTCATGAACTTTCATAAGTTTACTTTTTAGGTAATTTGTTTATATATATTTTTTATACATAAACCACACTTGTATATTACTTATACTTCCATTATAACATGATATCAACACCCATATAACATATGTAAAAGTATATCAAATCACAAACAAGTGTAAAAATCCATTTTTCATGTTGATAAGTTCCTTAGATGGTGATTAACTATACAAACATTATATATGTATAAAATCATGAAAATAAAAAGATTAAGGTTTTTAGATAACCTTAATATGAAGTAGGATGATGGACAATATGATCTTAACCCTTGTTTAGCTATTTAACCCAAGCTTACAACACTTGAAAACTCTAAATCTAAGCAAAACCCTGATCTTAAACCTTCTTGCTTTAACACTTGTAAATACTTAACCAAGCCTTCTAAATACCTTAGGATATCTTAGATATGATGTAGAAACACTTGTAATTGTTGTAAATAAAATTTGTATGGATTGTGTATGTTGATTGTGTTGAGTCGTGGGATGGAGCAAAAGAAAAAGAGAAAATAGTGTTGTTTTCACTATGAAAATGAGAAGTGTGTGTATTCTTATTAGTTACTTGCCTTACAAAACATTTCACTATGAAAATGAGAAGTGCTACTATTGGTACCCCTTTTCCACCCATTATTGAGATGATAAATCTCTAGCCACCATAAATTTTCAGCCATCGCTTTCATTTACTTTTACAATGTTTGAAGACATTTTTGTAAGTTACTCTTTGATCTCAGTTGTTAATTTACTCTTTGATCTTGGTTAATCTACAGTACATGAGTAGTGTATTTAGTTGTTACAGTTGACAACCACTCACTACTTCTCAAAAGCATTACACATACCAACCAAACCCTTTCACATTTATCTATTCAAATACACACACACAAGTCTCTTCTTTCCTTTCATTTGATCTTTGTGCCTCGCTGATCTCTGTATGTTTGTTAAAGGATACAGATCTATGGTTGTATTTATTGTCTTTTATGGTGGGAATATGAAGATAACAAGATGGATGAACACGAGATGATGATTGTCGTTTTTCACGATTGTCGAGGTAATGATTTTAGATGTATACAGTTAAAATATAGAGATAAAAAGATGGATGGAGATTTGAATATGATGAGAAGATGATTTGTTGATTTTTCCAGATTTACAAGGTAAACTTTTTTTTAATGTTGTAAATGAATATTTTTCATAGTCTATTATGTTTCTAAAGAAGTAAAGATCTACGCTGCTTTGTTTGTTTTTGATGTGTTTAGGTAAATTTTTCTTCTAAGTTTGTTTGTATTTGTTTTAAGATTTTTGTTCTTGGTAGAAATTAGAGAGTTTCATTTATAGTTTTTTTTGTGTTTGTTGTGTTAATGATAATAAAACTTGAAGATAAATGAGGGATGGAGATTTAAAGATGGGGGTAAGAAATTGATTGTCCAAACATCGAATCGGTCCATAATATCAACATAACTTCAAATGTGATTCCATATTTCCTTACCAACAACATTGAATACACATCGAAAAACTGAAATGGTGGAGAGGATTTGATTTCATATATGTCTGTATACATAATACATCAAGACATATATTTGTTCCAAATAATGTACATTGTTACAAATATCTCACATAAAAACATAACCAATGCAACAAATTATATGGTGATATGTTTAGCAATAAGCGCTTGATGGAATGTTTGGCATAAAAACAAAAGAAACACTTACAACCGCAATTTTCTCGGACATTTCAGCGAGCACCTGCCAAGCACTTCCCATACTGTCACTTGATCTGAATATTATCGCCAAAGAAACCAATTTAGAAAACATTAACTAAATACCTAAAATATAGTTTTTCACAATCCGCATCAGTTATTTACCGGTCTTCATTCATATAAATTTCTTCAACTCCACATCTTAAAGTTCTTCCACCATCAACGACTACAAAAACCACATAAGTAAATCAAACAATAAATTAATCATAATAAACACACATAAACCATAAACTAAATGTTAAAAAAAATAAACACACTGCCACTTGCTTTTGGTAACAAAGCAGTATCATCCTCATTTATTTCATCTCCCTCGTGAAATATATATTGCACCATCGTCACCACTACTCTAGAAATGCAAGCCACCTTCGTGACTAAAAATCCCTAAAATAAGCCTAAGTATATATATACAAAGTGATCCATGAGAATACATGCCTTTCGGGCTTGAATTTGAGATTCTTGAGCCGATTATCATACCGGTCTGAGGAAAATACAGAAACAAATACAGTAATAATTTTCATTCATTCAAAAAGGAAGAAACCTACAAAACATTATAGAGATTTAGGTAAAGTGATGTACATGATCTCAAACAATATCACAATATAAATGCAAATATAGTGATAAATTAGATGATAGAAAAAGAAAAGTTACCTGTTGGATGAGGAAGATTGAAAGAAAAAGTGATTTTTTTTTCAATTTACGAACCTGTTTTATTAATTATAAGATTTAGGTAGATTTGATTATTTTTCATAGATTTTGTTAGGTGTATTACCCCAGTTTACTGAATCACATATTCACAATTACGGAGTATGTATGAATAGATTAAGATGAGAAATACATGAAGAATATACGTAGTATAAAAAGTTTGAGCCTTGATTTTTGGTAAACCTAAACAGTTTTTTAAATAAATGATAGGGGTAGTTGGGTACTTGGGTAGCGATAGTCAATAGAGTGAAATTGTATCTATAGGTAAGGGGATGAGGTGAGATGACTAATCTATAGACAATATGTTGGGAGTAGTCATTGTAGAATACGTAAATAGGTTGATAGACTATGTTCAAAAAAAAGAATAGGTTGATAGACTATTTATAGGGTGTGGAGTGACTGATACCTACAAGAAATTTACCATACCATTCATAGAAAATACAAGTATGATTTTACTTTAGTTTGCTTCAGACAATGTAAAGTTTATACACTGTAAAACCTTTGAAGCCAGATGCAAAATTTTATAAATAATTTTGATATAGTATAGGCTAGGCGTCCAAAGAAATGTTATTCTGCAACCAGTTGCAATGCGCGGGCAAAGTAGAATCTTGTAGTTTAATTAGCATAAATGTTTTATGTTTCCTTCAAGGCACAAAGTTATGTTACTGGTATAAAATGAATTCTTGGAGATTAAATAAGACTGGTCATATCAAAGTTATATACTTTTATTGGCAATTTTAAACCAACTACCTTTGTTTGATCTATTCAAACTTCTATAGAAAAAAAAAGATACATGAGAAACAAGACAATCAATGAACATGGGTTTAGTACTTCTTCGAATACACATAGGCTTGCTTACTTTCTTGTCATGACTTTTTCATGCACAGTTGCAAGAGCATGGTGTTTACTATTTTAGTGACAAGAGTGGTTACTAATTTAATATGAGTGAAAAAGTGAAGGGTTAAGAAGTTGTAGACTTGTAGCCAAGGTGTAAATTGCAACTAGCTAACTGTGATGTAACGAGTGGGAATGTACCCACGCGTTGCGGCGGGCCTGATTTGTAGCCGACACATGTTTTTTATTTGACTGGGCGTTTTTTTTGTAATCATGGTTTCCGATCTTTTAGCTGACTAATTCACAGGATTTGACTGACCATTTTTCGTTGAATGGAGTACCTTAATAGTAAAATATATAGTTTTAAGAACATGGATAAAGTTTACTTAACGTATTTAACTTTATGAATAATTAGTTTTATGTATGTTTTGGGTTTTATATAATATCAACATAGTGAAACTTTGACATCTTCACTGCTAAAAGTATTCACTTTTGATGTGTTGTTTTTAGAAGAACTTGAGGAATATATGTTATAAAATATTCACTTTTGATATGTTTATCTATTATTTATAAAAACAATTGATAAATGAAAGACATGGAAATGGAAATGTTTTGATATGCTTTTATTAATTAAAAGAAAAAGATGAAAACTGGAAGCTATGAAAAGTGAAAACATATTTGAGGTAAAAAGGTTAAAAAAATGATTATTCGAGTTTGATTTATTTAGTTTTGGTAATAATCTATTCAATGTTGTGTCATAGATTGACATAGAACAAATTTCGTATATGAAAATTGAGCATTTTTGTATTTTAAATTAAATACATAAAACAAATTTATATAGATGATGTTTGGTGTCTCTTTGTTACTCCGTATTTGATATAGAAAAGATTTTGTCATTTAAATTTAATAAGTTTGAAGTTTCTACATAAAACATAAGTACATCTTTTATCTAATCCCCACCCCCCCTTCCCCCTCCCCGCCCCCTCCCTCCCCGCTCTCCCCCACCCACCTCCACCCTCCCCCCTCCCCCCCCTCCCCACCCCCCGCCTCCCGCCCCTCCCCCCCCCCACCCCCCCCCCTCCCCCACACCACCTCTGCCCCCCCCTCACCCCTCCACACTCGACCCCCCTTCCCCACTCCTCCAAACCCCCCCCCCCCCGCCCCCCCCCCCCCCCCACCTATGCCCCCTCAACCCCGTCCCCCCACCCGGCCCCCCCCCCCCCCAACCCCACCCACCCCCGCCCCCCCCAATCCACCCGCCCTCGCACCCCCCCCTCACCGCCACCCCCCCGCTCCCCTCCCCCACCCCCCCTCACCACCCCCTACACCCCCCCACCCCCCCCCCACCCCCCCCCCACACCCCCCCCCCCCCCAACCCCACCCCCCCCCCCCCCCCCCCCCCCGCCCCCCCCACCGCGCCCCCCCCCCCCCCTCCCCCTCCTTCTACCACCCTCACCCCCGCACCCCCCCCCCCCCCTCCACCCATCCCCCCCCTCCCCCTGCTCTCCCCCCCCCTCCCCCAGCCCTCCCTACCCCCCCCCCCGCACCCTCACCCCGCTCCCTGCCTCCCTGCCCCTCCCCACCCCCCCCCCCCTCCTCCCCCCCCCCCCCCCACTCCCCCCCCCCCCCACACTCCCCCACCCCCTCCCCACCTCCCCCCCCCTCGCCACCCCCCCCCCCCACCCCCCCACCCCGCTTCCCCCCCGATCCCGCACAACCGCCCCCCCCCCCCCCGACCCGCCCCCACCTCCCCCCCCCCACCCCCCCCCACCCCCCCCCCCTCCACCCCACCCCCGCTGCCCCCCGACCCCCCCCCCCCAACCCCCCCCCACTCCTTCCACTCCCACCACCCCCCCCCCCGCCCCCCCTCCCCCCCCCCCCCCCCCCCCCCCCCCCCCCCCCCCACCCGCCCCCCCCATCCCGCCTACCCCCCCCCCGCCCGCCCCTCCGCCCCTCGCGCCCACTCTCCCCCCCCCCCCCCCCGCTCTATTCCCCCCCCCCATCCCCCATTCCCCACCACCCGCCCCTCCCCCCTCCGCCACACACACCCCACCCCTGCCCCCCTGCTCACCCCCCCCCTCCTCCCCCCTCCCCCCCCCCCCCCCCCCCGCTCCCCCCCCCCCCCCCGCCCCCCCCCCCCCCGGCCCCCCGCCTCCACCCCTCCCCCGCCGCCCCCCCGTCCCACACCCCCCCTCATCCCCACCCCCTCCCCCCCCTCCCCCCCCCCCCCCCCCCCCACACCACCCACCCTCCCACCCCCTCCCCCCCCCCCAACCCCGCCCCCCCGCCCCCCCCACCAACCCCCCCGGCCTCACCTCACCCCATCCCCCTAGTCCCCCCCCCCCCCCCCCCCCCCCCCCCCCACCCCCTATCCACCACCCGCTCATTCCACCCTCCCCCCCCCCCTCCCCCCCCCCTCCCCCCCCCTCCACCCCCCCACGCCCCTCTCCGCCACCACCCCACCGCTCCCTCCACGCCCCACCCCCCCCCCCATCCCCCCCCCACCCGTCCCCTCTCCCCCCCCCGCCCCCACCCCGACCCCCTCGCCACCACTCCCCCTCCCCCTCCACACCCCCCACCCCCCCCCACCTCAAACTCCTCTCCCTCCCCGCCACCCCCCCCCCGCTCCGCCCACTTACTCCCACCCCCCCACCCCCCACAGCTACCCCACCCCACAGCCCCCCCCCCCCCCTCCCCCCCCGCCCCCTAGCCCCCCCCCCCCCCATCCCCTAGCTCCACCCCACGACCCCCCCCCCCCCCCCCCCCACCCTCCCCCCCCCCCCCCCTCCCCCCACCAGCCCTCCCCCCCCCCCCTCCCTACCCCACCCCCATCCCACTCAGCTCGCCCCCCGCCCACCCCCTCCCCCCCTCACAGCCTCCCCCCCCCCCCCCGCCCCTCCCCCACGACCCCCCGCCCCCCTACCTACCACCTCCCCCCCTCCTCCCCTCCCCCCACCCCCCCATCGCCCCCCCCATCACACCTACCCCCCCTCGCCCCCACCCCCCCCCCCCCCCCCCCACCCCACCCCCCACCATTATCCCTCCCCCGCTCCCCACCAGCCCCCCCACCCCCCGCCCCCCCTCACCCGCCCCCCGCCCCCCCCCCTGACCCGCCCCACCTAACCCGCCCCTGACACCCCATCCCAGCCCCCCCCCCCTCCCCCTCCAACACACCCCCCCCCCCCCCCACCCCACCCCCCCCTCCCCATCCTATCCCCCCCTCCCCCCCCCCACCCCCCACCCCCCCCCTCCCCCCCCCCGCGCCCTCACCACCCCCCCGCCCCCCCCCACCTACCCGCCTCCTGCCCGCGCCCCTCACCGCCCCCCGCCGCCCCCGCCTCCCCCCCCGACCTCCCACTCACTCTCATCCCCTCGCGACTCCCCCCCCCCTCCACATCCCCACCCCCCCTCACCCCCACCCCCCCCACTGCGACGTCCCAGACACCTGCGCGGTCACCGCACGGCCGCGCGCGCCCACCACACTGACCCCCGCGAACTCTCCCCCCGCCACACACACCGGCAGACCCCCCTCCCCACTTCCGATCTTTCTACACGCTCCTATTCCCACTCCACACACCTCCCCAGACTACCTCTCCCCTGCGTCTCCCGGTCTCACACGCGCTACCGACTACCATAGAGATTCTACCCTCCCGCCCCCCCCCCCCCCCCACTCCAACCCACTCCAGCTATCTACACACATCTACTACCACACGACACACGGTTAGCCCAAGAGCGTACCCCAAGAATTTTTAGCGAACCTCTCTAGACCTCACCACCACCCCACCCCCCCCCCCCCCCCCCCCCCCACCCCCCCCCCCCCACCCCCCCACCCCACCCACCCCCCCCCCCCCCCCCCCCCCACCCCCCCCCATCCCCCCCCACCCCCCCTCCCCCCCCCACAACCCCCCCCCCCCCCCCCCCCCCCCACCCCCCCCCCCCCCACCCCCCCCCCCCCACCCCCCCTTCCCCCCCCCCCCCCCCCCCCCCCCCCCCACCCCCCCCCCACCCCCCCCCCCCCCACCCCCCCACCCCCCCCCCCCCCCCCCCATCCCCCCCCCACCCCCCCGCACCCACCCACAACCCCCCGCCCCCCCCCCCACCCCCCCCCCCCCCCCCCCCCCCCCCCCTTCCCCACCCCCCCCCCCCCCCCCCCCCCCCCCCCCCCCCCCCCCACCCCACAACACCCCCCCTCCCCAACCCCACCCCCCCCACCCCCCCCCCCCCCCCCCCCACCCCCCCCTCCCACCCCACCCCCCCCCCCCCCCCCCCCCCCACACCCCCCCCCACCAACCCCTCCCCCCCCCACACCCCACCCCCCACCCCCCCCCCCCCACCCACCCCCCCCCCCCCACCCCCCCCCCCCCCCCCCCCCCCCCCCCCCCCCCCCCCCCCCCCCCCCCCCCCCCCCCCCCACCACCACCGCCCCCCCCCCCTCCCCCCACCCCCCCCCCCCCCCCCCCCCCCCCCCCCCCCCCCCCCCCCCTCCCCCCCCCCCCCCACAACCCCCCCCTCCCCCCCCCCCACCCCCCACCCCCCCCCCCCCCCCCCCCCCCCCCCCCCCCCCCCAACACCCCCCACCCCCCCCCCCCCCCCAACCCCCCCCCCCCCCCCACCCCCCACCCCCCCCCACCCCCCCACCCATCCCCCCCCCCCCCCCTACCCCCCCCCCTCCCCCCCCCCCCCACCCACCCCCCCCCCCCCCACAACCCCCCCCCCCCACCCCCACCCCCCCCCCCCCCCCCCCCCCCCCCCCCCCCCCCCCACCCCCCCCCCCCCCCCCCCCCCCCCCCCCCCCCCCCCCACCCCCCCCCCCCCCCCCACCACCCCTCTCCCACACCCCTCCCCCCCCGCCCCCCCCCCCCCCCACCCCACCCTCCCCCACACCCCCCCTTTAAACTCTAAACTAAACCTTCAAACCTTCTTGGTATATCTTAGATATGTTGTTAGAACACTTATGTATATTGTAAATAAAATTTATATGGATTGTTTAGGGTTTTGATTGTTGGTCGTGGCTATGGAGAGAAAGAACAAGAGAGATTATGAGTTTTTGCTTAAGTAAATAAAGTGTATGAAGTTACTTGCATAGTGTGGTTTTATAGCACAACTAACTAAACCAAGGTCAACTTAACTTATTCATGTTGGGTTTGAATGACTAGGGTGTAAGAAATGTATGGGTTTTGGGTAAGAATGTATGGAAGTGTGTAAGAATGGCATGGTGTGTAAGAGAGTTTGCTTGTAATTGTTTATAACATGTGTTAGATTGAAAAATGAATATCTTCTTTGTGTTTTTTACTTTTAATCCCGGCATGAATGTATATAGATAAGTAATTTGAGAAATTTTTAAATATTGGGTATAATTGTGGATATTTGGTTAAGTATAAATAGGTATTGGTGCTTCCGGGTATGCCTAAATGCATTAAATTGCGAAACGTAACCACTTTACGTAAGCAATAAAAATAAAATATGCAAAGTTAATAATTATACTCTAAATAATTATTTAACACTTGCTTGATGTAAACAATTAATTGTTTGATGTCCGTTTACATTGAACGATAACTTTTTGCTTACGCGATTTAACTTAACGATTTCAATTTAAAAGAAACACGTACAATACTAAAAATAAATAGTTAATTTATCGACGACGTACAATGACCTGAAAATACGGATTGTTACAGCAGCTTTCATGCATGATAGGTTTTGAACATGTTAATGCAAAAATTTTCCCAATTTTAACATCAATGATATAGTCTAAAAGCGTTTCTATAATTCCAATAATGATCGTAAGAAGAGTATTAAGGACAATGTTTGTTGGAGCTTTTATGAATGTACCTATTTTTGTTGGAAACTTCCCTGTTGTGACTGACTTTGCAGTTGTGGAGAATATGGATGCTTACCGAGATCAAGACATGGGTGAAGTTATTATGGGAAAACCGTTTTGTAGAGATATTTGTGTGAAAGCTCAAAGGTTTGATGGAATGATTACCATTTACAATGGCAACGATAGTGTGACTTATCAAATGGCGCGATCACATCCAAGGTTCAAACACCTAGCTAATGCACAATGTAACAAGATGCGACCATAGTTGAAGGTAAGTGCACGTGACAAGTTGAATGGGATATCGCACCCGTATCAAAATCTTAAAATTTTCTACAAAGGAGTCTTAAATTTGGGACCCGTATAACACCTCGTGTTTTAGGTCATTGTACGACATTATGTAATTCAAAATTTATTTTTAGGGTTTTACGCGTTTGCTCTTAAATCGTAATCGTTAAGCTAAATCGCGTAAACTAAAAATGATCATTCAATGTAAACGGGCATTAAACGATTAAACGTTTACATCAAGCAAGTGTTAAATGATTATTATGAGGATAATTATCAACTTTGTTCATGTTATATTTATTGGTTACGTAAAATGCTTACGTTTCGCGATAAAATGCGTTTTGGCATTCCCGGAAGCACCCAAACCTAACTTCGCTTAAACAAATACCCACGATTATACCCAATACACAAAATAATCAAAAAATCATCCCATAAATGCGTATGTGGCCGAATTTTGGTGAAGATAGGACCAAAAATATCTCGGTGCATTCACATGCCTAATAAAAAAAATATCAAGGTTTGGCAATATCAAGGGAACAAAGCCTTACATGTAACACCCCAAATTGTCTCAGCGAGGATGTATTCCGGAGCCGTTACTTCCATGATCCATTGCACAAGTCAGGAAGAACGACAACAACTTGAGTCGTTTAAAAAGAAATCTTGTAAATTTGGACTCCAATGCACATCAAGTATGTCATACATCTATTTCACCTGATAAAAATATGCTTTAAAAGTGTCAACATAAAGTTGGTGAGTTTCATAGGTTTTATTGGTATTTAAGAATGTATATCCCAAAAACTATATAATAGGTGTATTGTGTTACAAGTTTTCGCCCATACAAGACTTGCAACCATAAACCTACATAATGGTTTACTATATAAAAATCCCAAAATGTTTCAAGTATATATTGTAATGAACACGATATCCAAAATGTTCAGTAGTATAATATAATGAACACAATATCCTAAAAATTTTTCAAGTAGATATTATTAATGAGCATAATATCCCAATTAGTTTCAAGTATGTAAGAGAAATGATTACGATTACTCTAAGTTTCAAGGAAACTGCGACGATAGACTTGTTAAGTATGCGCACTTTATCAAGGCACGGTAAATGGTCAATAGTATATAGTTTTTGTCCTGTAAGACCACACCAAACCAAAAATCCATTCATAACCGACTGTGTATAACGTTCGTTAGTTTCGATCTCGACGTATTGATAGCTAATCACCCAACGTTGGTTTGACAACCCCAATAGATCTATTTTATAACATTCGCACTCACCCTCCAAGTGATTTACAGTTCATGAAACCTAAGCTAATCCATAATTATTCGAGTAAAAGTCAAGTATGTGTTTACGTCCAAAAAGTAAACCAAGTTATATATCACAACGCATGACAATAAAGAAGTCATAAATCAATTTTGTAATCAACCAATAAAATGTATTTATAATCAACGCATGTACTCACCCCAAAACTTATAAAACAAATCATGTAAAAGTGAGGTTTGAAACTCACCTCAAGGAGCTATATCAAGTATATCACGCAAAATGCGTTCGATAATCGCCGAATGCAACCTAATCCAATATAGGTCGTATGAGTACTCGAGTATGTTGTCTAACAACTACCATATATAATCCTATTTAGTTATCATCATACTATCGTTCGGGCTATCATAATTAAGTAGGTCATGACAAGACGTACATGACTGGAAACTTTGAAATCGTAAATCCAACAACTCGTCAATAAGCCATCCGAAGAGGCCTCATTATGAAATTCCTATAATATAGCAATTTGGTTAACATAACACATATGATAACCTATTAAGCTATATCACCATCGAATCAGTTTTAGCGAATCATATTTATAAGGTAAAAACGTATAATTACGCCTTTTATCAAAAATGTACATAACTTCGGTCGTTTTTTATCCGTTTCTCGCGTTTCTTATGCCCAACGCTTTCGTAGTAAGAACGAGTGACCAAAAATCACATTTTTTTAGTTTTCATGATTCTGATGTGAATAGTGATTTTACTGTTCATCACAGCTATAAAATTCGTTTTTACGTTTTTTAATTAGCGTAAAACTTGTAAACGTCGTATCTTATTCGTTATAGCTCCGTTTTAGCGATTCTTTCGAGCACGATCTCAAAATTAAAAGTTTTATCATATTATTTATGTTTTACAAAAGTATAAGTTTCTGTAATGAATAGTACTTTTTATAAAAATTGTTTTATAAACGTATTAACTATCGTAAACTTGTAAATAGCGTATCTTCTTCGTTATTAATCGGTTTTTCGAATTCTTTATGACCCCTCGATCCTAGTGACATGTAGTATTTTATAAAATCATAAAACATATATGTAATTTTCGAATTACAAACAGCCCTTTAAGATATTTTTTTCCAAAATGTGTTTAAAACTTGTTTTTAGGACTTTTTAGCTTTACCACTTATTTTTTTTTTTTTTTTTTTTTTTTTTTTTTTTATTTTTTTTTTTTTTTTTTGTTTTATTTTTTTTTTTTTGTTTTTTTTTCTTTTTTGTTTTTTTCTTTTTTTTTTTTTTTCTTTTTTTTTTTTTTTTTACTTTTTTTTTTTTTTTTTTTTTTCTTTTTTTTTTTTTTTTTTTTTTTTTTTTTTTTTCTTTTTCTTTTTTTTTGGAGGTTTAGGGTCGATTTAAAGGTAAAAGGTATGTGTTAATTACACATACATACCAAATAGGCATTTTATCGAATCATACAAATAGAAGATAGGTTTTGTTGAATGAAAATTGAAAAAAAAAGTTGGGTTGTTTTAGGGATCAGATTGAGCATCGTGAACCGAAAGTGTGATTATATTTTGTTTTGGCAAATTTGTTAAATAAAACTTCACAGTGAAGATTCATCAACTACTTAGTCAAAGTATATATTGTTCACATTTTATAGCATTCGTCGAACATTTTGCTTCACATTTAAAAAGCGTGAAGTATTTTGTATACATTTTTTTTGCATTTAAAAGCCTAATAAAAACCATAACTAACTACTCACATATCTAAAGTTGTGGCTTTTATTTTCATAATTAGAAGTGCAAAGTTTTTTATAAAGTTTGATGATTATCACACTTATAAGTGTGAATAATTTTTGCACACTTATAAATGTGAATATCTTGAAAAAAAAAGTTCACATATTATAAAGTGTGAAGAAAAAAGAGTGAAGAAGTGACCAATTTGTTGTAGTGAAGGCGTGTGTTGGATGTATGAAAATTCACCATATATGAGGTGTTTGTCATGCTTATTTGTTTTCTTATCTGATTTTTTTAAGTAGAAATACAATTTTGTTTCTGAACACTTTTTCTTTTCAACTTATTTTCATATAGAAAAGTAGTTTTTTGTGCCTAGGTAAATCACATGTTCAAAATATGTGATATCTCAATGCTTCTAGAAAGTACTATTGGCATGATAAGTCAAATGCAGGCCTATGGACGATTTTACACATGATGGGGGGGGGGGGCCCATATGGACGTATGTTAACAAATGAGGCATTGTAGGCGCCTAACAATTTTCTATGTTTACATGGATAAAAGGCGATGTATTACCTCTATAAATAGAGGCTTGTATCTTCATTTGAGGGTATCTCATTCCAAAGCAACAAAAACACATAGTGTTATTCTTCTAGCAGTGTGTGTGAGGTTATTAGAGAGTTTGGTTATATCTCTAATTTATAAGAGTAATTCTATGAATCTTTGTAATTAGAAGAGACGGTATGTAATTCCTAATTTCTCATAGTAAAACGTATCTTTCCTTGTCCGTGGTTTTTACCCTATTGGGGTTTTCCACGTTAAATCCGTGTGTCATCTTTTTATAGTATTTCATATTTTAGTTGCGGTTTTGCTTCAGTCCGATGTCACTTTTCTCTACAAGTGGTATCAGAGCTAAGGTTGGTGTGTGTATAATTATTTATCGTATGCTCTGTGGTTGCCACTAATAAGTGGACCCTTCACATCAAAAGATAAATAAGATTATACTCACCTAAAAGGTGTCTTTTACTATTCTCAACAAATAGTAGTTTTGTCGAAAAGTTGATTGTTATTGAAGCAATGGCGACGAAATTTGAAATCAAAAAATTCAATGGGAATATTCTCGTTGTGGAAATTAAAGATGAAGGCTATCCTTAAAAAGGATAAATGTTTAGCGGCCATTGGTGAAAGGCCAGCTGAGGTCACGGAATGTTAGTAAATGGCGATTGAGATGGAGGATAATGCTATAGGCAATCTTCATCTCGACACTAGCAGATGGAGTTTTGTCAAGCATAGAGGAGAAGAAGACTGGAAAAGATATTTGGGATCATCTTGCTCGACTGTATGAGGCAAGATCTCTCCACAATAAAATTTTCCTTAAGAGGAAACTTTATGCTATTCGCATGATGGAATCTACTTCAGTGACGGAGCACGTTAATAATCTCAATACTCTATTTTCACAACTTACTTCTTTGGATTGTGTAAATTAGGATCCTACAAGTACGTGCTGGAAATTTATTCCAAGTTTACCTGACTCATATAACCATGTCATCATCAACTTAACCAGTAATGTTCTTACAGATTGTCTAGTCTTCGATGATGTCGCAGCCTCCATTTTGGAAGAAGAAAATAGGCGCAACAATAGGGAAGATAAGCAAACCAGCTCAAGACAGGTGGAAGCTTTGGCAGTGACAACGGGGAGGTCAATGGAATCTGGCTCTAGTGGGAGTCACAATCATGGTAAATCTGAAAAAGGAAAGAAGAAGAATAAGTTTAAATGCTTCAAATGTGGGAAGCCGGGTCACTTTAAGAAAGATTGTTGGGGTTCAAATACCTCGAATCCTCAGGGAAACGTCGCTAGCACTTCTGATGATGGTAACGCTCTGTGTTGTGAAGCAGCGGTTGCAAATGAAGGCAGAAAGAGATTTGTAGATGTATGGCTGTTCGATACGGGAGCTACTTTTCATATGACCGCAAGAAGAGAATGGTTTCATCAATATAAACCAATCTCTGAAGGCGGATCTGTGTACAGTTGCAATGATCGTGAACTAAAGATCATTGGAATTGGAAGTGTTAAAGTGTCTGGTAAAGTGCAGATTGGTATAGTTCGACTATTCGGACGATTGCGATACGTGGAGGGCTTGAAAAAGAATCTATTGTCTTTAGGACAATTGGATGATCTTGTTTGTAAGGTGGAAATACAAGACAAGATCATGAAAATTATAAAAGGTGCGCTTGTACTTATGAGAGGAGAAAAGGTGACTGCAAACTTATACCAGTTAAAGGGAGAGATAATAGAGGAGGCAGAAGCATCGGTTGCTTCACATAGTCCAAGTCATAGAGTTGCAATTTCATGGCATCAGAAGCTTGGACATATGTCGGAACAAGGAATGAAGATTCTTGTGGATAGGAAGCTACTTCCTTGCCTCATAAAGGTTTCTTTACCTTTCTATGAGTATTGTGTTATCAGCAAGCAGCATCGGCTGAAATTCAAGGCATCAAATTCTAGAAGTGTTTCTGTTCTAGAGTTGGTTCACTCTGATGTGTGGCAAGCACCGGTTCAGTCCTTGGGAGGAGCAAAGTATTTTGTATCATTTATTGATGATTATTCGAGGAGATGTTGGGTGTACCCAATCAAAAAGAAGTCTGATGTGTTTGAAGTTTTCAAAGTTTATAAAGCGCGGGTTAAACTTGATTTTGGAACGAAGATCAAGTGTTTGAGGACAGATAGTGGAGGCGAATACACAGGTGATGAGTTTGATCTTTTTTGCAAGCAAGAAGGAATCAAAAGGCAGTTCACTACATCATACACTCAGCACCCCATCACCCCCTCACAAAACGGAGTGGCAGCAGCGTCATGAACTGACCTATTAGAAAGAGGGCAAGAAGCATGTTGGCACCGATACTGCTTGGGAAAATCATTCTGGGGGACGCAGTTAATACGCATTAATGTTATGTGATAAATCGATCACCGTCAACTGCAGTTGAGTTGAAGACACCGATGGAGATGTGGACGGGAAAGCCAGTCGACTATTCAGACCTTCATATATTTGGAAGTCCTGTGTACGTGATGTATAATACCCAAGAAACTACAAAGTTGGATCCAAAATCCAGAAATGCTTGTTCTTGGGGTAACTGGAGGAAAAGTAAAGGGGGTATCACTTGTGGGACTCCACTGCCCACAAAGTTGTCGTTAGCAGAGATGTCTTTATGGAAGACAAAGTTCAAGAGAATGAAGAAGGTGATAGCACTACAAGGGAAAATGCAACAATACAGATGGAAAAGGAATTTCAGTCGAATGATTCTTTTGAAGCCGTACCACAGCACGAGGTGAATGAGACGACCGAGTCTCAAGCTCCAACGACTCGTACTGGTGATCGTGAAAGAAGACGTCCAGGTTGGCAATCAGATTATGTTATGGTAGAAGCACCGGCATTATTTGTCTTCTTACAAAGGAGGGAGGGCCATCAACTCTTCAAGAAGCACTAAATAACCCAGATGCATCGTTCTGGAATGAAGCAATGCAAGAAGAAATTGAAGCTCTTCATAAGAACAAAACATGGGAACTGGTGCCACTACCAGGAGGTAGAAAACCCATTGGAAACAAATAGGTGTATAAGATCAAGAGAAATGGTGATGATCAGGTGGAGAGGTATCGTGCAAGACTGGTGGTCAAAGGATATGCTCAAAAAGAGGGAATCGACTTCAACGAGATATTTTCCCCTGTGGTCCGAATGACAACTGTTCGGGTGGTTTTGGCATTGTGTGCTACGTATGATTTACATCTAGAGCAGCTAGATGTAAAAACTGCATTTCTTCATGGAAATCTTGAAGAAGAAATTTATATGCTCCAACCAGAAGGTTTTGAACAAAAAGGAAAAGAGAACTTGGTTTGCAGGTTAAACAAATCTTTGTACGGTTTATCTTTTCTATCTTTTTTTTTTTATTTTTTCTTTTTTTTTTCTTTTTTTTTTTTTTTTTTTTTTTTTTTTTTTTTTTTTTGGTATAAAGGTGGGGTGAGTTGTTTTGGGGGTTGGCAAGTTGAGACCTCCAAGTTGTATGTTGTTGTTGCAAACTACGTCCTTGTTTGTGTACAAGTTTCAGGAGATGGCAAAAACAGCCCCTCAAAGTGTTTGGAGTGTTTGCAGTACACGTCCATAAGGACTAACGAGGTAACCAGATTAGGGTATTGGGGTTAACGGGCAGTTAAAGGGATTTGGGCCTTATATGAGGAAAGTGGGCTGATCCGGGCCCACTAGGTGGGTACGGGTAGGCCCACTTTTAACATTTTAGTTTTTCGGGTTCGGTTTTCGATGCTTTTTCCAACGACGTATCCCGGGGTTGATTTGACTTCGTTTTGACTTCATAAAATACACAAATGTTGTCGAGTCGATCCGGTAATTTCCGTTTGAGCTCCGTTTTCAATCCTTTTGTACCCTTGGCCTTAGTTTTTCGCGCTCTTTCCAAATCCATGCTTGGTTTTGTCCGGTTTGGCTTCGATTTTTGTCTTTTAGTGAATATCCGGTACTTGCACAGTACAAACACAAAAACAAGTATATATATGGCATTTTATGTGCGTTTTTGGTTGTTTAGGGTCGATTTTAAAGGTAAAAGGTATGTGTAATTACACACATACCAATAGGCATTTTATCGAATCATACAAATTGAAGATAGGTTTTGTTGGAATGAAAATTGAAAAAAAAAAGTTGGGTTTGTTTAGGGATCGATATGAGCAAGTGAACCGTAAAGTGTATATATTTTGTTTGCAATTTGTTAAATAAAACCTCACAGTGAAGATCTCAACTAAATTAGTCAAAGTATATATTTGTTCACATTTTATAGCGTGAACATTTTGCTTCACATTTAAAAGCGTGAAGTATTTTTATACATTTTTGCATTTAAAAGCCTAAAAAAACAATAACTAAATTACTTCACATATCTAAGTGTGAGCTTTTATTTTCATAATTAGAAGTGCAAAGTTTTTTATAAAGTTTGATGATTATCACACTTATAAGTGTGAATAATTTTTGCACACTTATAAATGTGAATATCTTGAAAAAAAAAGTTCACATATTATAAAGTGTGAAGAAAAAAGAGTGAAGAAGTGACCAATTTGTTGTAGTGAAGGCGTGTGTTGGATGTATGAAAATTCACCATATATGAGGTGTTTGTCATGCTTATTTGTTTTCTTATCTGATTTTTTTAAGTAGAAATACAATTTTGTTTCTGAACACTTTTTCTTTTCAACTTATTTTCATATAGAAAAGTAGTTTTTTACTGCTAGGTAAATCACCATGTCTCAAAATATTGTTGATATCTATTGGCTTCTAGAAAGTAATATTGGCATGATAAGTCAAATGCATGCATATGGACGATTTACACATGCATGCATATGGACGGTAGTTAACAAATGAGGCATTGTAGGCGCCTAACAATTTTCTATGTTCACATGGATAAAAGGCGGTGTATTACCTCTATAAATAGAGGCTTGTATCTTCATTTGAGGGTATCTCATTCCAAAGCAACAAAAACACATAGTGTTATTCTTCTAGCAGTATGTGTGTGAGGTTATTAGAGAGTTTGGTATATCTCCTAATTATAAGAGATAATCTATTAATCTTTGTAATTAGAGAGACGGTGTAATTCCTAATTTCCATCATAGTAAAACGTATCTTTCCTTGTCCGTGGTTTTTACCCTATTGGGGTTTTCCACGTTAAATCCGTGTGTCATCTTTTTATAGTATTTCATATTTTAGTTGCGGTTTTGCTTCAGTCCGGTGTCACTTTTCTCAACATGTATATGATTCTCCGTTGTGTCAACGTAACGTATCCTCACCTATTCTTACACATCAGACTCCAAATATTGGCATGTTTAATGGTAAGTTTAGACATCTAATTTATATACAATTATAGGTTTTTTGCACTCTAGGGTCATTGTACTTTTTAAAAATGTTCATTTAGATCATTGTAGTATTTTTTTGTGTATTCAAGTCATTGTAATATTATTTAAACTTAATAGAGTAACTAAACTTTCAGAACTTATACAATAGAGTCACTCATACTCTATGTCAACTCCATCTCAACTTTCATGTCATAAAAAAAGTC
>BQNB010113015.1:0-22030 GCA_026074375.1 Tanacetum coccineum
TAATAACTTTTTAATCGTGTAATGCTTTATTGATGTAATCAAAGTATTACAAAGTGTTATGGATTGCACTAGTTGAATGACAATGTAAAGTTGCCATTTGAACAAGTAAACTTGACAAGTTATCAAGTTTACAAGCGAACTTATATAGTCTCGTTGATAGGATCAGCTGACTATTGTGTAAGTTCGACAAAGGAGTAAATGCTCATAATAACGATAACAATTAAAACGATAGCATTTACTCCTTACAACATTCCCTATTTATAGTGATACGAGGTTGCTTCCATAGTGGAGGTAGTTGGGACGTGTCAAGAATCTTGTGGTGGAAGTACATCTGCATTTTATGCACGTCTATTATTGGAAACATCCGGCCCATACTTTTATGAACAATTCTGCCAACTATTCACAAGTTTCACCAACTCGTACTTCAGTTCAGGCTCTAATTTAAAGGACACTTTGTCTCGCTATTTTGCTTTATTGAATTATCCCGCCTAAACTTCACTTAGAGAAACTTAAGTTTGGCTTGCCCTTTTTCAAAGGGTAATAGGTTTATGAGGGTATTGCCACTCCTGACTCTCCTTAAAACCATCAGCGTATTCCATCTACATACCAGCTGATATCCATCCAAGCTGACGTGTATATCTGATATAGTTTAGGTTTTAGTTTTTAATTTACTGTTTATCTTCTTAGCTTATTCAGCTGTTAAAAAAAGGAACTTTACATCAGCAGTACTAAGTTAGTTAGTACTGCTGATATTCAAATCTCAATTTAAGCCAGTAATTGTAGGATTTAATAGCTTATCTTTTAGCATTTTAAAGTCTAGTTATAGCTTAATATAGAATAAGTCTTAGATTACATTTTCTAGCTTATTCTCTTAGCTTATTTTGCTGTCAAAAGTAACTAAAAAACCAAAAAATAGTATTTAGAAATTTTAGGATTTTAATTTGTTAATTTAGCTTATGGGTCTAGATTTTATTGCTTAATTAGATAGATTATAAGTAGTTTAATAAGTCCTTAAAGTTTTAGAGTCTAGTTTAGATTTTTAAGCTTTTAAGCTCATTTGGATTTCGTGCTAAATGCCTTATTTTCTGAGTTTGCTTGTTTCTCCCTCATTTTCAGTAGTCTAAAAGTTCCTTAAGCTCTATTATCTTTTCATTTTTAGGTTAAGCACATCATAAGCTCATTAGAACTTCTTTCCTTTTACATTTTGAACTAGTGTTGAGTCTTTTATAGCTTATTTTCTAAAACCAAGGGTTAACCCCCACTTTCTGAGGTCAGTTCAAAAATAAGCTTTTATTGAGCTTATTTGTTATTTTCAGCCCAAGTAGTTTTTATTAATTTTTGATTCCTAATGTTCCTTTAACTTTGCTCTTTTAAGTTTTAGTGATAAGCACTTTTAGAATGTGGAGTTATAATTGGATTAGTTTGTTGTCCGGGGGTAAGTCATCAGGGGTCCATTCCTGTAATTTTTTTGTTTTAGTTGTTTTCCAGTTAATCCTTGCCCGTTAAATGTTTTAGCCCGTTAGTCCTTAAGTCTTTTTCATAGTTAGTCCCTAAGTTAGTTTTTAATTAGCTTACTTAGTTTTAATTAATAATTAGGGTTAGGTTTTAATTAGTTCAATTAAACTTTTATAAAAAAAAATTAGGGCTTTTATTTTTAGAAAATTTCTGCACATTTTCTTTAACTAGAGTAATTTTTATAAAAATTTTAAGACTTTATTTTTAATAGTTTTATAGTTTTTAATTCAAAAAAATAATCAAAGAAAAAAATGTTTTTCTTTTTCCTAAAATTTTCTTTTGTCTTAACTTAGGTTTAGAATTTTAGTTTACATTTTTAGGATTTAAAATTAGTTTACTTGCTTATTAATCGCGTTTTATTTGATTTTCGTATTCGTTTAATTGTTTAATTGTTTTTAATTGTCCATTTTAATTGTTGCTTTAGACTATCAAATCATCCATTTACTCATTCAAATCAGAATCCGGACTTAAACGAGGTTTCAATTTCACTAGTCGTTGGGGAAACGACCCGGGTGATCATACTTACCCGGTTTAATATACGTATTATATATTATATTATATATATTTTTGAGAGTGAATTTTCCTTAGGGAATTTTCTTAATTGCTCTTTGAATTAATATATTATATATATATTTTTACGTGTGTAAAACTTACCACACAAGTTTTGGCGCCTTGCGGGGTTAGTGTTAGTTCTTTCGTTTTGTGTTTGTTGATTTGGTTTGAAGATCCTTTCGTCCTCGAAAGTTTTATTTTTGTTTTATAATTCAAAAATCCAAAAAATCATAAAATTTAAAAAGTAAAAAATATTTTCATTTTCTTTTTAGTATAAGTAAAAGATAAAAAAAAGAATAAAAAAAATCAAAAATATAAAAAAAAATTGTCCTTTAAGAAAAGAAATAAAATAAACAAAGTTGATAATCGAACACCAACATATAATATCTTCTATTGAGATATTATCATTTCAATTTCCGGTGAACTTGCAATTGTTCCCAAATCGTAATCAAAGATTTAACACTTGCCATTTTGTGTCACTACCAAGTACGGCTCACCTTGAAAAGCAATTTTCGAGAGCTACCGTGAAGTAGTTGATTATTTGGTTTAAGTCTCTTTCATATAACCGTTAAAATTTATTGAAAAAAAAAATTAGTGTAAGTTTTGCTTTTTAATTTTTAGGCTTCTTTTTATGCGCACTCGTTCGCAATCTCGAAGACGTCGACAACAACAAAATCTTCCGGTAGAACCAATTGTTGAACAAAACATTGTTCCAATGGCCGACAATCGAACAATGGCCCAAATGTTACAAGCACCCATCGAGGGGTATGAAGATGCTATAGTTATTCCACGATTCAATGCTAACAATTTCGAGCTTAAACAAAACCGTTAATCAATCTTGTGACAATTAATAAGTTTACGGTTAGACAAGACCCTCACCAATCACCTAGATTTTTAACAAGGTCATTCAACGTTTAGACATCCAGAAGTTCCGAAACACTTCGGGTAAAGCTTTTGCTTTTCCCCTTTTTTCACTAGACGGTGAAGCCGAGATTGTTAGACAGGAACATCCTGAGTCATTCTCACATGGGACGACCTTGTTTCAAATTCATAAAACCAATTTCTTCCCACCATTCGAAAACAACTTACCTCCGAAACAAAATCACCAATTTTTTCAGAACCAACGGACCTTTACGAAGCCTGGGAACGTTTTAAAGGGACCTCCTTCGTCAATGTCCCTCACCTGGCTTTTCGGAAACTACACCAACATCGATACTTTTTTACAACTCTTTGAATTCAAATGATCAAGATGCCTTAGATTCTGCAGCAGATGGCAATTTCTTAGACAAAATGCCTCAAGAAGGTTTAGCGATTATTGAAAGCAAGTCAAAAGTTCGTTACTCCAGAAGTCGTGCTAGTGATTCAGAGTGAGTACGGGATGCTCCTCTTTCTACTACTTCACCTTCTAATAATTCTTTCGATATGCAACAAATAGCCGCTTCTCTCGAGGATAAGATGACTATCAAGATGAACAAGATGTTGAATGAAATGAAAGCTTTAGTTGTTACTACTCCTGCACCAGTCAAAGCAGTTGAGGAAGTATGTGTTACTTGTGGATCGAATCACATCTTTAACCCATTGTCGTTAACTCGAGGTGGAAACGATTTCCCGTTTTTCATGACAATATCCACAATTATGAACAAACCCGAAGCTGTTGGAAATTTTCTCCAAGAAACCAACCTTCCAATTTGGCAAGTCAAATGAGACCACGGGTTTCAATCAACCGAATGTCCAAACCAACCAGAACCGTTATCAAGGAACCAATTCTAATTTCAACCAAAACCGTGGAGGAAACTTTAATCAAAACCGTCAAAATCAAGTTTATCAAGCTCCACCATATCAACCACCAATCAATCCTTTTTTCTTTTTCTTTTTTTACCCAAGTTTTACTCTTACCAACCTCCAACAACAGTGTTTTGAAAAAGGATTGAAAGCTCGTTAAAGCAAATGATGCGATATTAAGAATGTGCAAATCAAATCAAGGATTGACAAAATCAAATGGCAAATGTACAAGTTTTTAACAAGCCTTTGCACCAAGTTTTCGATGATTTAGGCTAATACCAAACTGTATAAACTTCAAGTTCAGTTTTTACCTAGCAATACCATTCAAAAACCAAGAAATGCAGACAAGGCAATTATAAAATCTAGTTGGTGTTCAAATACGAGGGACCTTTGATGTCCACCGCCGGTGGTGGAAAAGGAAAGTGAGGTGACAAAGGATACGGAGCTACCTAAGCACCGAAGACATCCAACCTCAATTGGTCCAAGAACAAACCAAAGACAAAGAACAATCGAAGAGCCTTTCTTTCGTGCTAACCAAAGCCAAATCTAATTTACCTTACCCTCAGATTAACCAAAGAAAAAATTCGTAAAAAGGTGATATCCTAGCTTAAAACGTTTATGGGAAATCTTCCGTAATCTTCACTTTGAGCTAAGTTTCGCGTGCACTCATTCATATGCAATGTTTGCTCCGATGGTCAAAAGATGTTAAATACAAAGACAAAGTTGATTGAGTTAACCAAACACCGTGAATGAAAATTGTAGTGCGGTTGTCCTTAAAAGCTTCCGGAAAAGCTAGGTGACCCTCGTCATTTTCTCATTCCATGTGATTTTTCAGAGTTCGATAGTTACTTAGCCCTTGCCGATTTAGGTGCTAGTATCAATCTCATGCCTTTATCCATCTGGAAAAAGCTTCAACTCTCAGGCCTAACCGAAACAAAAATGGTTTTAGAATTAGCCGACCGTACAATTTCAACCAACGGTTAAGCAAAAAATGTTTTGTTCAAAGTAAGGAGGTTTTACTTTCCGCGACTTTGTTGTGGCTTGATTTTATAGCCCGATCCTTTTTTATTTACCCAGAACACGTTGATACTCGGTGACCCTTCTATTGGAGCATGCTTTAATGGATGTTTATGAAGGAGAGATCACACTCTTTTTTTTTTTAGGAATGATGATCCATCATTAACCCTTAAAATGTGGGGATGACCTTCCATTTCATACACAATCTCGAATCGTTGAAGGAAGGTGTCTTATCGATGCTACTTGTAAAGAGTACTCACAAGAAGTACTTGGATTTTCCGATTCCGTTGCTTATAACAATCCTTCTCCCGTATTTCGGATCCGATTGTTTCCACTTCATCTCCAATGCTTACTCCTTTCGAGGAAAGTGATTTTCTTCTTTTTGAAGAAGCCGATGCTTTCATAGCTATCGATGACGAGCAAATTTCAACGGAAATTGATGCTACGTACTATGATCCCGAGGGTGACATTCTCATTCTCGAGGCACTTCTCAACAATGATCCATTACCTCACCCAAACCAAGAAGATTACTCACCTGGAATTCAAAAAGATTTACTTAGTTGTGAACCAAAGAAGTCTTCAGTCGAATATGCTACTTCTTATGAACCAAAAGATGAAATTCCCGAAGTCGAACTTAAAGAGTTACCTCCGCATCTCGAGTATGCGTTTTTAGAGGAAAATAACAAGCTTCCAGTCATAATTTCAAAAGATTTGAGCCAAGATGAAAAGACCTCATCATTTAACGTTTGATAACCGAATACAAGCATTTGCTTGGAAACTTTCTGATATCGAGGCTAGATCCAAGCGTTTGCTCACACAAAATCCTTTTAAGGGAGATGATTACGAACCTTCAGTCCAACATCAAAGGAGGGTTAACCCTAAAATCCATGACGTCATCAAGAAAGAAGTAGAAAAACTTCTTGACGCGGGATTGATTTATCCGATTTCGGATAGTCCATGGGTTAGTCCAGTCCATGTGTTTCCTAAAAAAGGTGGTATCGACGTTGTCACAAACGAAGAAAATGAATTGGTGCCTACAAGATTAGTAACGGGATGGAGAGTTTGCATCGACTATCGAAAGTTGGAACGAAGCAATTGTTCAGACATTTTCAGTTACCATTATAGACAAATGTTTGAGCGATTAGCCGGCAACGAATTTTATTGTTTCTTAGATGGTTTTTCAGGGTATTTTTTTTTTCAAATCCTTAATTGTCCTAAAGATCAAGAGAAAACTACTTTCACGTGCCCATACAGAACTTTCGCGTACCGTCGTATGCCATTCGGTTTGTGCAATGCACCCGGAACTTTCCAACGTTGTATGATGGCCATTTTTCACGACATGATAGAAAAAACGATGGAAGTTTTTATGGACGATTTTTTAGTTTTTGGAGATTCTTTTTCCTCATGTCTTGCTAATTTAGATAGAATGCTTAAAAGGTGTGAAGACACCAAATTAGCACTAAATTGGGAAAAGAGCCATTTCATGGTTAAAGAAGGCATTGTTTTAGGACATAAGATCTCTAGAAAAGGAATTGAAGTCGATAAGGCCAAAGTTGATGTAATTTCTAAGCTTCCTCACCCAACAACCGTCAAAGGAATTCGAAGTTTTCTCGGGCATGCTGGATTCTATCGAAGATTTATCAAAGACTTTTCCAAAATCTCTCGACCCATGACCCATCTCTTAGAGAAGAACACTCCTTTCATTTTTTCAGAAGATTGCATTCTAGCTTTTCAAACATTGAAAAAGAAGTTGACGATAGTTCCAATTCTATTGCTCAAATTGGGTACAACCTTTAGGAAATCTGTGCGATGCAAGTGATTATGCGATAGGTGCGGTTCCTAGGGCAGAGAGTGAGAAGCATTTTCGACAAATTCATTTACGCAAGTAAGCTATGACTGAAGCGAACTCACAACTCCACAACAACCGAAAAAGAAATGCTTGCAGTTGTTTACGCGTTTGAGAAGTTTCGATCAAATCTAGTCATGAACAAGAGTGTTGTTTACACGGACCATTATGCATTGAAATACCTCTTCAACAAAAAAGACGCCAAAGCACGATTGCTACGATGGGTCTTACTTCTTCAGGAATTTGATTTCAAAGTTATCGATACCAAAGGTGCTGAAAACTTGCAGCAGGATCACCTTTCTCGTCTCGAAAACTCTTACGAGAATGTTTTTGATCCAAAAGAGATTACCGAAACCTTTCCTTTAGAGACTTTAAGTGTGTTAACTTCTAAAGACCCAAAGTACCCGTGGTTCGCAGACTTTGCTAACTACCACGTGGGGAAATTCATAAAAAAAGGAATGTCGACTCAAGAGAAAAACAAGTTCTTTAAAGATGTAAAACATTATTTCTGGGATGACCTTTTCTTTTCAAAGACTTGGCGGATCAAATAATCGAAGGTGTGTAGATGGAAAAGAAGCTTTCAAAATTCTCAAAGATTGCCACAGTGGACCCACCGGGGGACACTACGGTGCCAACTTTACCGCCAAGAAGGTTTTTGATGCCGGTTTTTATTGGCCTACGATTTATAAGGATGCCTACGAATTGATCAAATCTTGTGATGCATGTCAAAGACAAGGCAAAATCTCTCAACGTGATGAGATGCCTCAAAATGTAATCCAAGTTTGTGAAATTTTTGATTTTTGGGGTATCGATTTTATGGGACCTTTTCCGTCGTCTAGGGGTAACAAATATATTCTAGTAGCGTTCGATTATCTTTCCAAATGGGTTGAAGCTGAAAGCGTCCCCAACAACGAGATAGGGTAGTTTGTTAAATTATTAAAATCCCTTTTTCTCCCGATTCCAGTGCCCTCGAGAGCCAATCATAAGCGATCGTGGGACCTATTTTTGTAAACGGACAAATTGTGATAAGTTATGTCTAATAGGTGTCACCCATCGTCTTCGACTCCTTACCACTCAAACGAGTGTCAGGTTGAAGTCACGAATCGAGGTCATCAAAAGATTTGGAGAGGACGGTCTAGTGAAAAACCGTGCCTCATGGTCGACAACTAGATTATGCATTATGGAGCTGTTAGAAACCGCTTACAAAGACTCCAATGGATGTACTCCGAACAAGTTTGTCTATGGAAAAAGCGTGTCACTTACCAGTTGACTAGAACACAAAGTTATTGGGCTCTCAAGCATGCCACTTCGATTTAAAGACGCGGGCGATCATCGAATAGCTTCAACTCAATGAAACTTAGGGAGCTTCGTGGATCAGCTTAATGAGAATTCGCTAATCTACAAGGAGAAGACAAAGAAAACTACACGATTCCCAAGATAATAGAAACGAATCTTCAGTTGGTGATCAAGTACTTCTTTTCAACTCCCGAATTACAAGATCTTTCTCGGAACAAGCTCAAGTCCGTTGGTTCGGACCTTTACAATCACCGAAATTTATCCTTATGGCACTGCGCCAAGTTGTCTCATGCCGATGGTTCAATTTCAAAGTCAATTGGACACCGTCTTAAGCACTACTATGAGGGAATACACCACATGGTTATCCGGACTCAGACTTTCCCTAAGGACAACTAAATTCAGGGATCGAGTCTATTTGCGACTCGGTGATCAAAAACAAAGCGCTTCATGGAGTTCTCAACCCATGCTTTCTTTCTATTTTATATTTTTTCAAAAGTGTGTGTGTGAGGAGGCTTGTACTCTCTCCGATTTCTCGATGTCTGTTGTTTGTTTGTTGTGATTTTTGCAGGATTCTCCCAACAAATTCAATGAAGCCTCTCGTGTCCGGTGTTGTTTCTCGTTCTACTCGAGCTTTTCATCCTTTGTGTGAAATTAGTTTGGGGAGATCCGATATCCTTTCATCAAAATCGATTAACGTCTATCTTTGCATACTTCATAAACGGCTTAGATTTTCGTAGAGACCCGACTTTAAACATTGAGGACAATGTTTCGTTTTAGTTTGGGGAAGGGAATCTATCGATTTGAAGTTACTGCTATTGTTTTGTTTCAATTACCGTTTTCCCAAAATTAGCAAATTTAATTTTTAAGTAGAAAATTATACTAATAATATATATATATATATATATTTATATATTATTATATATATATATATATATATATTATATATATATATATTATATAAAAGTGTTAAGACACGAATGTAGGTTTTCCGTTGGTAAGAATAGAAAGTAATTTTTGACCCGATCGAACGTGTAGAGTTCTAGCTTTCTCCCTTAACAATTAATGATGATAGTTTGTGCTAGTCTCATGTAGACTTTAAACATGCTAGACTTGAAATCGTTAGTAAATGAAGACTTGTGAAATTTCAAGTAAATTTTTAAATATGCCGAGTTGGCATTTTATATAGGTAAGTGTTTTGCAAATTTCTTTTGTAGAGAATAAGAGATGATGTGTTGTTTACGATTAGGATGTAAACAAAGTTTATTTGGAAAACTTAAAGGCTTATAAGAATAACTTGTGATTCTTCTTCCCAGGAGCTCTTAAAATGATTAATTATACGTGTTCTCTTTAATTTTTGCAAATTAGAGTTTTACTCTTAAAAGTCTAATCAACATATTCAGAGAAAAAGCTTTATCAATATCGTTGGTAAATAAGAATTTTAGTTCAAGTTTATACTTTGGTTTTCTTAAAAACAAAATTTTTACTATTTGCAAATAGTTTAAGTCTAAAAAAATATATATATATATATATATATATAGTTGGTAAATAAAAAGGATGCAAGTTATAAATCCTTAAGTGTTAATAATTAATATACAAACTCCATCGCAATAAAGTACATGGGCATTTGTCGGTTCGCTCCCGATGTGACATCGAAAGAAAGGATGGAGGATGTATATTTAGGGTTGATATCATAATAAGTACGCGCTCTTTGTCGGAGGCGAGGCCGATGTGTCGTTGAAAGAAAAGTGATACCAATTCCTAGCCTAATAATGTAAATAGTATAATAAAGTTGCAAAGTTAGAAAATAAATAGTAAAAGTTTCATTTTCTAAAACCAAGGTATTCTTTTTGAGCTAAGGTTTGCAAAAGTCTACAAGGCTTTTTCATCGGAAGTTCATACGTTTCGGTTAGTATTCTCCGGATGGGGTGTCAAAAGCCTTAGCACTTACCCGATGACGGTGGGATCGCTAGAGAAGAAAGTCATTTATGGGACAAGTGAACCAACGATGTCTTAGCTAAGGAGGTTTTTTGTTTGTTTTGTGATTGATCTTGCTAAGTAATTAACATCTTTGCCCAAAAGGCATGTGTAAGCTTGTAGGATTTCATCTTATCTAATATGTGGATTTAATGGTTTAAATTAATTTGAACACACACACCTAAATTTATGATTTATGTCGGGAAGAGGAATTCACAAGTTGTAATTATAAGTAGTCTTAGCATCTTAGTTCGTAATTAACGGTGATCTTATTTTTAAGCTTAGCATGGGAGAAGTGAAAAATCGGGGATGATAAGTATCTTTTAGTAATTAATTGTGCTTTTTGTTCTATGATCCTAAAAGTTACCACTAAGGTAATGAAAAACATTACCTTATGTAAACAAGTTGTAGTTCAGGTAATTAATTATCAAGAAAATCATAGAAGGAGAAAACATCTTAAAAACTAAGAAGTCTGGGTGTTTTTACACTTGTGATCTCTTAACTCTCTCAACAAAAATCTTTGCTACTTTTCAAAGGTTTAGTTTGGGGAAGTTTCGAGATATTTGGTTATAAGGCATGTGATATTGCGTGAGGACACACAATCGTTTAGTTTGGGGAATTTTGATAAGTGTAGAATACACATATCCGTTTGTACCTAAAATAACCCAATTAAACCCAAAACAGACCAAAAATGGCAAAAATATGCTTGTATTTGTGTTTTGTGTGTGCAGGTACGGATAAATCAAAAATCACAAGAAAACAGTCAAAAACGGGCAAGCACGGACACGAGAATCAGAAGAGTTCAAAAAGAAGCCAAAGATTCAAAGCCGAAGCCAGAAAAGTCAAGCCTCACTCAAATCCAGTCAAAGATGGTCAATAAAAGTCAACAAAGCCCAAATCCCTAGCCCATTTCCTTTTATAACAACCACAAGGGCCAGTTTTGTAATTTCCAAAAGTGGTTTATAAGAAGAAAAGGAAGAGAGGGGCCAGTATTGCAAAATTCTCAAACTAATAACAGTTTTAACTGTTATAAAGGGCGCGAAAGGTGTTACTATTCACCTTTCTTCCCCGTTTCACCATCCAGGGTAAATCAAAGGGGTTTTCCAAATTAAAGGGTGCTTAGGTCAATTCATGAGCTCACTAACACAAATGAAGGGACAAATCAGTCTTTATCAAGGGACTACTTAGCCTCTCCCAATCAAGGGCCACGTCAACAATGGTGAAAGCACAATGGAATGTGGGTTTTTGTGCTAAAACACTCACAAAAGAAGCACAATGCCATCCAAAAGAGAATGACATGCTGGCAATCTTCAGGTGTCCACAAATCAATCCAACGGCCACAATAGAAGCTCAAATGATTGAAGAAATGATTGGTTGAGATTGAAAGATTGGAGAGCAAAGGAAAAGGGTCTGGAAGCTTCAGCTTGGCACTATAAATAGGCCTCACCTCTCACACACAAGGGATTCCAGTTTTTTTTTGTAATTTTTAGTCTAGCTTAATTTCGTAATTTTACTTAAAAGTTTTGTAATTTTTTTTAAGCAATGTAATCAGTCTCTTCTATTAATGAAATTCAGTTTTAAAGCTTTTTAAATCTCACGCTTAAAGCTTCTCAAATATTAAGCTATTTCTCATAAGCCTGTAATAAGCTCCTTTTAAGCTCTTTCAGTCTATAAGCTGAAATAGAGCTTATTGAATTCAGAATTAATCTTACTTAAACTTAATCAGTTTAAACTTACATTTAATATGAACATTATTGGATATGAGCTTTTTGGAAGTGGATCTTAAATTGGAAGAGAATCCCAAGGACCTTTACCCTAGCTTATCTAATAGCTAGGGAGCTTGTAGCTGCATTTATTAGTCCTCTTGTTTAGGCTGACGGAGTATTGTAAGTGTCTCTTTCATTTTCTTTAATCTAGCTTAAAATAATGATTCATTGCTTTTATATTTAGATTGCTGTATTTGCTTATTTCTTTTGCTTATAGTGCTTATTTGAGTGTTATCTAGCTAAATCATCTTCTTAGTTGTTATATGTTTTCAAATTTTCTTAGTTAAATCATAGAGTTTCATATTATTGTCTAAAAAACCTTAAAAAACCAAAAATATTAGGAAAATAGCTTAAGTCTAGATTATTGCTTATTTAGTTGTTTGAATCAAGCTTATTAAAGTAGTTTTATCTGTTAATTGTTGTATTAAGCACTTAGTACTAGATTTCCAACTTAGTAGTTAATCATAAATTCTTAGTCTTAAAGTGGTTGTTTGGTTTAAGCTATTTTGACCTCCCAAAGTCAAAGTGAGTTTTTGAAATTGTTTAAGTCAGCTTAGATTTGATTTAAAATCATTAGGCAAAGAGTTTTCAAAAGTTAATTTTCATTTTTCAAAAAGTTATGACTTATTATAATGGTTCCAGCACCAGGACATTCTGTCTTAGACTTTTGGCTGTGGGAATTATGATCTAATCCCTCCAAGGCTTAGATTTTGCTTGGACTTTGTTTAAACACTCTATTTGAGTGTGTTTTCGTGCAGTGTTTCCCTTAGAACTGCATTTTCGTTTTGACTTGTGAAGTGCACCAGTACTAACATAAGTTAGTCCTGCTACAGTAGCTAACAAAAAAGTTAGTAACTGTAGCTTAGATTTTAGCTAGGAACTCTTAGTTTTTAGGTTCTTAAATTCAAGTAGGATTAAGTTTAGTAATAGCTTATTATAAATTTAGTTTCAGTTTACACTTTCTAGCTTATTTCATAGCTTAACTCTTGGTTTGCATTTGTCCAAAGTGCACCAGTACTAACTAAAAAGTTAGTACTGCTGTCACTAGTTAGTACTGCTACCTTTGGCTTAATTTTTAGTTGAGTAAAAAATACGGATTTAGGTTTTTAAATTAGTTTAGAAGTATCTAGATTAGCTTGATATGGTTTAAGTGTTAGTTACTCATTTACATGCTTATTTTCTTAGCCATTCAGCTGTTTAAAAAGGAACTTTTTGCATCAGCGAGTATAGGTTGTTAGTACTGCTTGATATTCAAAATCTCAATTTAAGCCGAATTGTTAGGATTTATTAGCTTCATTTTTAGCATTTTAAAGTCTAGTTATCTTAATATAGGAATAAGTCTTAGATTTCATTTTCTAGCTTATTTCTCCTCGCTATTTGCTTGTCTAAAAGTACTTAAAAAACCCAAAAACAGTACTTAGAAATTATAGGATTTTAATTTGTAATTAGTTATGGGTATTGATTTATATCGCTTATTAGATGATTTATAAGTATTTTAATAAGTCTTAAAGTTTTAGAGACTAGTTTAGTTTTTTAAGCTTTTATGCCTCATTTGGCTTTTGTGCGAAATGCTTATTTTCTGAGTTTGTCTTGTTTCTCCCTCATTTGTCAGTAGTCTAAAGTTCCTTAAGCTCTATTATCTTTTCTTTTTAGGTTAAATCATTGAAACTTCTCTTTCTTTATACATTTTGATCTAGTGTTGAGTCATTTTATAGCTTATTTTCTAAAACCAAGGGTTAACCCCCACTTCTGAAGTCAGTTCAAAAGAAAGTTTTATGAGCTTATTTGTTATTTTCATCCCAAGTAGTTTTTATTAATTTTGCTCCTACTAGCTTCCTTTACAACTTTGCTCTTTTAAGTTTTTAGTGATAAGCACTTTTAGAATTTAAGCTTATAATTGGACTTAGTTTGTTGTCGGGGTAAGTCCTCAGGGACCATTCCTGATTATTTTTGTTTTAGTGATTTCAGTTAATCCTTGCCCGTTAAATGTTTTACCCCGTTAGTCCTTAAGACTCTTTCACAGTTAGTCCCTAAGTTAGTTCTTAATTAGTTTTATTTAGTTTTAATTAATAATTAGGTTAGTTTTAATTAGTTTACTTAAACTTTTATAAAAAGATAAAAATTAGGGCTTTTATTTTTAGAAAATTTATGCACAATTTCTTTACTTAGTGTAATTTTTATAAAATTTTTAGGACTTTATTTTTAAGAGATTTATTAA
This sequence comes from Tanacetum coccineum, assembly GCA_026074375.1. Lineage (NCBI taxonomy): Eukaryota > Viridiplantae > Streptophyta > Magnoliopsida > Asterales > Asteraceae > Tanacetum > Tanacetum coccineum. Next base: position 13,967 of record BQNB010113015.1, read on the forward strand.
TTTTATAGTTTTTAATTAGTTCGAATTTTAGTAAAATCATATCTTTTAATCTAAAAAGAAAAAAACAAAAAAAAATGTTTTTCTTTTTTCTAAAATTTTATTTTGTCCTATTTTAGGTTTAGAATTTTAGTTTACATTTTTAGGGGTTAAAAATTAGTTTACTTGTTTATTTGGAGCATTTTAATCATTTCCCGTATTAGTTTAATTGTTTAATAGTTTTTAATTGTCCATTTTAATTGTTGCTTTAGACTATCAAATCATCCATTTACTCATTCAAATCAGAATCCGGACTTAAACGAGGTTTCAATTTCACTAGTCGTTGGGGAAACGACCCGGGTGATCATACTTACCCGGTTTAATATACGTATTTTATATTATATTATATATATTTTTGAGAGTGAATTTTATCAAGGGTAACTTGGTAATTTTCTTAATTTCTCTTTTAAAAGTATTATATTTTATATATATTTTATAGTATATAAAGCTGCAAATCAGTTTTTGGCGCCGTTGCCGGGGACTAGTGTTTACGAAACTCTCGTTTTGTGTTTGTTGATTTGGTTTGAAGATCCTTTCACCCTCGAAAGTTTCATTTTTGTTTTATAATTCAAAAATCCAAAAAAAAAATCATAAAATATAAAAAGTAAAAAAATATATATATATTTTCCTTTTCTTTTTAGTATAAATAAAAGATAAAAAAAATAGAAAAATCAAAAATTTTAAAAATCTTCCTCTTTAATTAAAGAAATAAAAATCACCAATTGGTAAAAATACCAAAAATATAACATTCTCAACGGAGGTGTTATCATTTCAATTTCCGGTGAACTTGCAATTGTTCCCAAATCGTAACCAAAGATTTAACACTTGCCAATTTGTGTCACTACGAAGTACGGCTCACCTTGAAAAGAAATTTTCAAGAGCTACCGTGAAGTAGTTGATTATTTGGTTTAAGTCTCTTTCGTATAACCGTTAAAATTCATTGAAAAAAAAATTAGTGTAAGTTTTGTTATTTAATTTTTAATTCTTCTTTTTATGCGCACTCGTTCGCAATCTCGAAGACGTCGACAACATCAAAATCTTCCGGTAACTCGTTCGCAATCTCGAAGACGTCGACAACAACAAAATCTTCCGGTTGAACCAATTGTTGAACAAAACGTTGTTCCAATGGCCGACAATCGTACGATGGCCCAAATGTTACAAGAGCAAACCATCGAGGTGTATGAAGATGCTATAGTTTATTCAACAATTCATGCTAACAATTTCGAGCTTAAACAACCTTTAATCAATCTTGTGCAAAGTAATAAGTTTACGGGTAGACAAGATCCTCACAATCACCTTCGATTTTTTAACAAAGTCACTTCAACGTTTAGACATCCAGAAGTTCCGAACACTTACGTAAAGCTTTTGCTTTTTCCTTTTTCTCTAGACGGAGAAGCCCGAGATTGGTTAGACAAGGAACCTCCTAGATCAATTCTCACATGGGACGACCTTGTTTCAAAACCAATTTTTCCCACCATCGAAAACAACATACCTCCGGAACAAAATCACCAATTTTTTTCAAGAACCCAACGAAACCTTCAACGAAGCATGGGAACGTTTTAAAGGACTCCTTCGTCAATGTATTCACCATGGCTTCTCGGAACTACACCAACTCGATACTTTTTACAATTATTTGAATTCCAACGATCAAGATGCCTTAGATTCCGCGATCAGATGCCTTAGATTCAGCAGCATGTGGCAATTACTTAGATAAGGATTGCCTCAAGAAGGTTTAGCGATAATTAGAAAGCAAGGTCAAAAGTCGTTACTCCAGAAGTCGAGCTAAAGATTTTCAAGAGTGAGTACGGATGCTCCTCTTTCTAAAATCTTTCACCCTTCTAATATTTCTTTCGATAGCAACAAATAGCCGCTTCTCTTGAGGATAAGATGACTATTAAGATGAACAAAATGATGAATGAAATGAAAGCTTTAGTTGTTACTACTCCTGCACCCGTTCAAAGCATTAAGAAGATGTGTCATGTGGTGGGATCGAATCACCATTTTAACCTTTGTCCGTTAACTCGAGGTGGAAACGATTTTCCCGTTTTTCAAGACAATATCCAACAATTTCAACAAACCGCAGCCGTTGGAAATTTTCTCCAAAGAAACCAACCTTCCAATTTGGCAAGTCAAATGAGACCACCGGGTTTCAATCAACCGAATGTCCAAAACAACCAAAACCGATATCAAGGAACCAATTCTAACTTCAACCAAAACCGTGGAGGAAACTTTAATCAAAACCGTCCAAACAACCAAAACCAAGTTTATCAAGCTCCACCATACCAAACACCAACCAATCAACCACCAATCAATCAAGTTTTACCTTACCAACCTCCAACAAATAGTGTTTTGAAAACGGATTTTGAAAGCTACGTCAAAGCAAACGATGCGATATTAAAGAATGTGCAAAATCAAAATAACCAAAATGATTTTCAAAGAGTTTACAATGATTCTCAAAAGAAGCAAGATGATTTTCAGAAGATGATGCTCAGTTTCATGCAAAATTATCACACCAACCAAGCTTCAAGTTCAAGTTCGTTACCAAGCAATACAATTCCAAACCCTAGGAACGAAGCCAAGGCAATTACCACTCGTAGTGGTGTTTCATATGATGGACCTCCGATTCCACCGCCGGTGGTGGAAAAGGAAAGTGAGGTGACAAAGGATACGGAGCTACCGAGCACCGAAGACATCCAACCTCCTCCATTGGTCCAAGAACAAAACAAAGACAAAGAACCAATCAAAGAGCCTTCTTTAGTTCAAAAGACCAAGACTAGTTTGCCTTACCCTTCAAGACTTGCAAAAGAAAAAATTCGTGAAAAGGATGATATCCTAGCTTCAAAGTTTATGGAAATTTTCCGTAATCTTCACTTTGAGCTAAGTTTCGCGGATGCTCTCATTCATATGCCAAAGTTTGCTCCAATGTTCAAAAAGATGCTAAATAACAAAGACAAGTTGATCGAATTAACCAAGACACCTTTGAATGAGAATTGTAGTGCGGTTGTCCTTAAAAAGCTTCCGGAAAAGCTAGGTGACCCCGGTCGATTTCTTATTCCATGTGATTTTTCAGAGTTTGATAGTTACTTAGCCCTTGCCGATTTAGGTGCTAGTATCAATCTCATGCCTTTATCCATTTGGAAAAAGCTTCAACTCTCAGGCCTAACCGAAACAAAAATGGAATTAGAATTAGCTGACCGTTCAATTTCCAAACCAACCGGTGTAGCTGAAAATGTTTTTGTCAAAGTAGGGAAGTTTTACTTTCCCGCTGATTTCGTTGTTCTTGATTTTATAGCCGATCCTCGAGTACCATTAATACTCGGGCGACCCTTTCTTAGGACGGCTCATGCTTTAATCGATGTTTATGAAGGAGAGATTACTCTTAGGAATGATGATCAATCGTTAACCCTTAAATGTGGTGATGCACCTTCCATTTCCTACAACAATCTCGAATCATTGAAGAAAGTTGATCTAATCGATGCTACTTGTGAAGAGTACTCACAAGAAGTACTTGGATTTTCCGATTCCGTTGCTTACAACAATCCTTCTCCAGACTTTGATCCGATTGTTTCTACTTCATCTCCAACGCTTACTCCGTTTGGTGAAAGTGATTTTCTACTCTTTGAGGAAGCCGATGCTTTTATAGCAATCGATGATGAACCAGTTTCACCAGTTTTCAATGCTACGTACTATGATCCCGAGGGTGACATTCTCATTCTCGAGGCACTCCTAAATAGTGAACCATTACCTCCTCTACCAAACCAAGGTAATTACTTTCCAGAAAATCAAAGAGATCTTAAAGTCATTGAACCAAAGAAGTCTTCTCTCGAATATGCTACTTCTTATGAACCAAAAGATGAAATTCCAGAAGTCGAGCTTAAAGAGTTACCTCCGCATCTCGAATATGCGTTCTTAGAGGAAAATAACAAGCTTCCAGTCATAATTTCAAAAGATTTGAGCCAAGAAGAAAAGACCTCACTCATTAATGTTTTGAAAAATCGAAAACAAGCAATTGCTTGGAAACTTTCTGATATCCGAGGCATAGATCCAGAGTTTTGCTCACACAAAATCCTTTTAGAAGATGATTACCAACCTTCAGTCCAACATCAAAGGAGGGTTAACCCTAAAATCCACGACGTCATCAAGAAAGAAGTAGAAAAACTTCTTGACGCAGGATTGATTTATCCAATCTCGGATAGTCCATGGGTTATGAGTCCAGTCCCATTGTGTTTCCTAAAAAAGGTGGTATGACCTTTGACACAAATGAAGAAAAATGAGCTGGTAGCCTACAAGATATAGTCACGGGATGTGGCGAGTTTGTATTGATTATCGAAAGTTTAAACGAATAACCAAACAACTGCAAAGACCAGTATCCTTACCTTCATGACCAAATGTTAGAGCGATTTAGCCGGCAATGAGTTTTTATTGTTTCTTAGATGGTATTTTTCAGGTATTATCCCAATTCCATTGAACCTAAAGATCAAGAAAAAACAACTTTCACGTCCCATAACGGAACTTTCGCGTACCGTCTGTAATGCATTCGGTTTTGTGCAAAGCACCCGAACTTTCCACGTTGATGATGGCTATTTTTCTCACGATATGATAGAAAAAAAACGATGGAAGTTAATTATGGACGATTTTTCAGTTTTTGGAGATTCTTTTTCCTCATGTCTTGCCAATTTAGATAAAATGCTTAAAAGGTGTGAAGACACCAAATTAGCACTAAATTGGGAAAAGAGCCATTTCATGGTTAAAGAAGGCATTGTTTTAGGACATAAGATCTCTAGAAAAGGAATTGAAGTCGATAAAGCCAAAGTTGATGTCATTTCTAAGCTTCCTCACCCAACAACCGTCAAAGGAATTCGAAGTTTTCTCGGGCATGCGGGATTCTATCGAAGATTTATCAAAGACTTTTCCAAAATCTCTCGACCCATGACCCATCTTTTAGAGAAAAACACTCCTTTCATTTTTTCGGAAGATTGCATTCTAGCCTTTCAAACATTGAAAAAGAAATTGACCGAAGCTCCAATTCTCATTGCTCCAAATTGGGATCAACCTTTTGAAATCATGTGCGATGCAAGTGATTATGCAATCGGTGCGGTTCTAGGACAAAGAATTGAGAAGCATTTCCGACCAATTCATTATGCTAGCAAGACAAGACTTGAATGCAAAACTAATTACACAACAACCGAAAAAGAGATGCTTGCAGTTGTTTTTAATGCTTCGAGAAGTTTCGATCAAATCTCGTCCTCGATGAACAAAGTTGATTGTTTATACGGACCACTCCGCTTTAAAATACCTCTTCAACAAAAAAGACGCCAAAGCAAGATTGCTTCGATGGGTCTTACTTCTTCAGGAATTTGATTTCAAGGTTATCGATACTAAGGGAGCTGAAAACTATGCAGCCGATCACCTCTCTCGTCTTGAAAATCCCGTACGAAAAATTTTGATCCAAGAAGAAGATATACCGAACTTTTTTCCTTTAGAGACTTTAAGTGTTTTAACTTCCAAAGACCAAAGTACCCCGTGGTTTGCCGACTTTGCTAACTACCACGCGGGGAAATTCATTAAAAAAGGAATGTCGACTCAAGAGAAAAACAAGTTCTTTAAAGATGTAAAACATTATTTTTGGGATGACCCTTTTCTTTCAAGACTTTGCGGATCAAATGATCCGAAGGTGTGAGATGGCAAAGAAGCTTTTGAAATTCCAAAGCTTGTCATAGTGGACCCACCGGGGGACACTATGGAGCCAACTTTACCGCCAAGAAGATTTTTGATGCCGGTTTTCTTTTGGCCACCAGTTATAAGGCATGCTACAATTTGTCAAAGCACTCAGTTGTAGATGCATTGCAAAAACAAGGCAAAATCTCTCAACGTATGAGATCCACAACATCAATCCAAGTTTGTGAGATTTTCGATTATGGGGTATCGAATTTATGGGAACCTTTTCCGTCATCTAGGTGAACAAATAATATTCAAGTAGCCCGCGACTATCTTTCCAAGTTGGGGTTGAACGAAGCGCTCTCCCCCCTACCATGAATCTAGGTAGTTGTAAGTTATCATAAAATCCCTTTTCTCCGATAACGGTCTCCGAGAGCAGATCATAACATCGTGGGACCCTTTTTTGTAACGCAAATTTTGATAAAGTTATGTCTAAATATGGTTCATCCCATCGTCTTCGACTCCTTACCATCCTCAAACGTATTGGTCAAATGAAGTCACAATCGAGGTCTCAAAAGAAATTTTAGAGAGACGTAGAGAAAACCGTGTCTCATGAGGTCCGACAAATTAGATGATGCATTATGGGCTTACAGAACTGCTAAAATACCCGATAGATAGTACTCTGTACAAGTTAGTCTATGGAAAAGCGTGTCACTTACCAGTTGAACTAGAACACAAAGCATATTGGGCTCTTAAGCATGCCAACTTCGATTTAAAGACCGCGGGCGATCATCGAAAGCTTCAACTCAATGAACTTAGCGAGCTTCGTGATCAAGCTTACGAGAATTCGCTAATCTACAAGGAGAAGACAAAGAAGCTACACGATACCAAGATAAAAAACCCAATCTTCAATGTTGGTGATCATGTCTTGCTTTTCAACTCCCGATTAAAGATTTTCTCTGAAAAGCTCAAGTCCCGATGGTCCGATCCTTTCACAATCACTGAAGTTTATCCTTATGGCACTGCCAAGTTGTCTCATGACGATGGTTCTAATTTCAAAGTCAACTGCCACCGTCTTAAGCACTATTATGGAGGGGATACACCACCATTGGTTATCCCAGACCTCCAGACTTTCCCTAAGGACAACTAAATACAGGGATCGAGTCCAGCTTGCGACTCGGTGAACAAAAACAAGCCACTTCGTGGGAGTTTACCCCATGCTTATCATCTCTATTTTCTTTCTATTTTCTTATCTAATGTGTTGTGTTGAGAGAGGCTTGTACTCTTTCCGATTTCTCGATGTTTGTTGCTTGTTTATTGTGATTTTTGTAGGATCAACCCAACAAATTCTTTGAAGCCTCTCGTGTCCGGTTGATTTGTCCCGTTCTACTCGAGCTTCTCATCCTTTGTGTGAAATTAGTTTGGGGAGATCCATATCCTTTCATCATAATCGATTAAACGTTTATCTTTGCATACTTCATAAACGGCTTAGATTTACGTAGAGACCCAACTTTAAACATTGAGGACAATGTTTCGTTTTAGTTTGGGGAAGGGAATCTATCGATTTGATGTTGCTTGCTTATTGTTTTGTTCTCACGTACCCGTTTTCCCACAAAAATAGCAAAAAATTTAAATTTTTAGTCACATAAAAAAAATAAATAAATAAATAAAATAAAATGTTAAGACAAAAATGTAGGTTTTCCGTTGGTAAGAATAAGAAGTAATTTTTGACCTGATCGAACGTGTAGAGTTCTAGCTTTCTCCCTTAACAATTAATGATGATAGTTTGTGCTAGTCTCACGTAGACTTTAAACATGCTAGACTTGAAATCATTAGTAAATGAAGACTTGTGCTAATCTCAAGTAGATTTTAAATATGCCAAGTTGGATTTTATATGGCTAACTGTTCGCAAATTTCTTTCTTATAGATTTTAAATTACGAAGAACAAGAAATGATAGTGTTATTTATAAGTCATGATATTAAACGTAGAATAGTTGGTTTTATTTCAAGCTCATATGTATTCATTGTGGCTTTTTCTCCCATTAGTTTGTTTCACCTATATATAATTGTTTAATAAATAGAGTTGTATGGTTTTTTGGTTAATAATTAGCTAATAGAAGTTTTCTTTAGTTCCTTTGTAATTAGGATGAGTACACATCAGGAATACTTAATTTGGCATATTATATGTATCACATTAAGAAACATTTTTCTTATTCCTTAAAGAGCCTTAGGGTATATGGGATAAGTAGAATTAAATAATAATCCGAGACTGATAAAAGTTTGCTGTATCTTGTCGGAGGCGTGGCCGATGTTACAGCTTTCTAAAAGGTCGAGGAAGTTACCGAAGTCGAAATATGTTTGCTACATCTT
>BQNB010113016.1:0-22030 GCA_026074375.1 Tanacetum coccineum
GAGTAAACGCGTAAAACCCTAAAAATAAATTATGAATTTCATAATGTCATACAATGACCTAAAATACGAGGTGTTATACGTCCTTTCAGTAAGGACATTCTTTCTTTTCATGATTCATCCCCAGAACTGCTATGCTTCCCCATTTTTATGTCTTTTGCCATGATCCTTTACATGTTTGATTTCATGACTTATTCTATTGCCCGAGCTATATATACGCATGACCATGATTTACATGACTTACCACCTAGTTATGGAGGTACCATGACCATGATACCGTGACACATGAGGCACCTGTGTCACGACTCTTTCGCGTTGAGAGTGATTTCACGCGGCGTCCCTTTCATGTTACCATGTTATATTTCATGTTTGGCCATTATTATTCAGGGGCGTATGGATGCATCCTAGTTTACATGTTTACATGTGTGCTCTACATCCCATCACATTGGAGCTGATCCCTCCACCCATATTATTATAAGAGGTCACCCCTCTATTACATGTATGTATTCACGACATTATTATTATGACGTGTATGATTATATGAGCTCGTGGGCATTCCTTATTATTTATGTTTATACTATCCGTGATATCTTATGACATCTTTGACTTCACGTTACCATGTTTTACATGTTTATTTCCTATTCCTTCATGACGTATTCTCCAGGTTTCCTCATGACACTCATGATCTTTCCGCTGCTTTATACTTATTATCCAGGATTCATACTTATTACTTACATTGTTATTATATCCGTTCACTGAGCGTTATGCTCAGCCGTATTTCTTTCTCTTTCTTATACGGCAGGTATCTAGAGGGAGATTGGGCTTGAGAGAGTGTGTGCTTAGGAAGTGACCATTTAGCTTCCTTTCTTTTTATCGCAGACACTTTGATGTGCTATACTATCTTGGACACATGTTTTAGTCCTTTAGACTTCTTTTACGTTATTCATGTTGATCTCATAAACGGGAGCCGATGTTTGATTCCGGCTTTCCACTTTGTTCTATATTATCATTTATGACTTTATACCTTTATTATGCTTTGATATGACACCATGATTATGACGTTTCGGCCTACTCTCCGGAGCGGGTTTGGGTTGTTACATTAAACTTCTTTTCAGATTCATTGATGTCTTCTGATTCAGTGTCAGATTCTTCTTCTTCAATCTTTTTCTTGCCCTTGTCTTTGGGATCAATCTTTGGAAGAGGCTTTAAAGTTAAGAGAGATCTTGTTGAAGTAGGCCTTGGTCTTTCAATATTCTCTACATCCTTTAGTTCAACTCCTTTATCCTTTTCTCTTGAAACTGCTTTGGCTTGGCTCATGTTGAGAAGAACTTGAGTAATAGTTTCATCATCTCCAAATATTGTATGAGTAGTTGTTGGAGTGGTTGGAGTAGCACTTCTTCCTTCAGTTTGATCAACAATACCTTCATCTGGTCTGTCGGTACTAACTTCTTGCTTGTCAGTACCTTCATCTGGTCTGTCGGTACTAACTTTTGGTTGATCAGTATTAAGTGCATCTTCAGTACTAACTTCCTTTTCTGCACTTTCCTTCTCTTCATGCACTACATATCATGTCCTCCCCACATCTTGAGCATCCTCAGTCTCCATATAGTCAATTTCATCATCATCAAGCTCATCAAAAGCTGGATCTTAATGGACAGAAGGTTCAGCTTTGGAAGATTTCCTTCCCTGTTTGGATACAGACTCCTTTTGCATCCACTGTGTCTTTAAGAATTTCTTTTCTGCCAATCTTTGCTTCATGGATACACTCTTCATCCAAGCTTTGTGGTGTGTGATAATAGGTTTGGCTTTCTTCTTAAGCTTCTTGATCTATGCCTTCAAGTGTTTAATTTCCTTGGCTTGATCTGTAACTTGTGTACACAAGGAGATACAAAGATCATACACACTTTGGAGTGTCATGTCACCCTCATTCCATGAAAGGGATTTATCACTGGATGACTGGCCTCTATGATTCCCACCAGAACTCTCTAGAATGGAATCAGGAATATGAGAAGTAGGTGACGGTCTGGGAGAGGGGTTAGTTTGTGTCTCATGTTGGTCTGTACTTGGGTGAGGAGGAGGGGGTATGGGTTGAGGTTTAGATGGTCTTTCTGACCCTTCACCCTCATCCTCTGTTAGTTGAACCAACATGTTAGGAAACAAAGGTGTGACTTTCCCTAAAAAATGTTTTCCCTTTTTGACCATAAAAGAGAAAACTTTACTAGTTAGAGCATTAATAGGAAAATGGTCTAAGGGCACATACACATTCTTTAGCTGTTTATCCAAAAAGACAAAAATAAATCTTGGATACATAACAAACTTTTCCTTTGCATCCAAGTGTCTCATCATACATAACAAACTTTCTGATTAGAGGTTAAGCAAATTACTGTAGTGGCAATATTAGTGGGAATTTGATCCCCAAGAAGTTCTTTTAGAACTTATGCAGTGATTCATGGTATGAAAAAGAAATCTCCACTGGGGTGAAAACATGGCTTTGTTAAATGTTAAGACAGTTAGGTCCCTCTCATACCCCATTAGTTGTATAGCATTAAATATAGCCTGATTTGGCAAATAATCTATCCCATTAGTATCTTTACAAAGAAGATCACTTCTTATTGATGCCTTTGAGATAGACACAGGCTTGCCAGCTACTTTAGCAGTAATGTACCTAACATTGTTGATTAGTTTGGAATTAGCAGACATCCAAAACTATTCAACAAATGTAGTAGAGACTACTGGACTTACAGTGAGAGCATAGTAAATGGAGCTTCGCATAAGAAAGCTGATAATCGCATGAAACTCTGTATTCCCATCAGTCTTTTCCAAATAAGTGACGATGTTGTGTTTAGGGCACGATTCAAGAACAGCCATACTTGATGAATTGATAAGCGACGATGAGTAAAAGATTAGGGTTAGATAGAAGAAAGCGATTAAGAGAGTTTACGTGAGTAAACTGTGCAATCGAGATGGGTTTATATAGGTTGAACAAACCCAAAATTAAAGAAATTGTTTCAATTTACACTTTAGACCCTTGGCGGTATTTTCTCCAACGTCTTTCTAGCGGTACTATCTTTGCCCAATGGTATTAACTTTGCACTAACGGTACTAACTTTTGTCAACCAAAAAATGAATAATTTTGGCAACAACAGTTCTTCAGTACCTTCTATATCTCCTTCTAATGTCTATCTAAAACCCAAATAACTTCATGAAAATCATCACTATGGTCAAAATTCTTCTGCACACTGAACACTTCATACAAACTGTATAATAAATCATATTGCCTCCCCTTAACTAATGCAGCTTATGTTCCCATTAGTAAACACCCAAGAACTGGAACCTGCTTACATCAAATGCTTGGTTAGAAGATCAGCTACATTGTCATCAGTGTGTATTTTTAGCGCCGGATAAGTTTCTTTCATAGCATCCTTATGATGGTGGTGCCTATTGCAATATGCTTTGTTTTGGAGTGTAATACTAGATTCTTATTACATTGCATTTAAGTACTTTCATTATCAATGTAGATCTTTGGTGTTCATGAAATTGAACCCATAGTCTAACATTTGATTTTGAATCCATAGAACTTTCCCACAGCAATTTGTAGCAGCAACATATTATGCCTCTGTAGTAGAAGTAGCCACAATTGTCTGCTTTTTGCATTGCCAAGAAATTAGTCTCCTACCAAGAAATTGACAACCTCCTGTTGTGGATTTCCTATCAAGATTTGCTCCAGCATAGTCACTATCTGAGTAGGGCTTCAGGTCAAATGTGGACATATAGGATACCAAGGCCCAGTTTTGGGTTGGCCCTTCAGATACCTAAAGATTATCCTTATCAAAACTTAGATGGGTGGTCTTTGGACGTGGACCTGAAACTAGAACAAGCACAGACTGCAAATATTATTATCAGGCCTAGAAGCAGTCAAGTACATTAAGGAGCCAATCATGGATCTATAAAAGGTGTACATCCACATCACTAGCTTCCTCATCCTTGACTAAAGGCTTTGGGTCTCAATTGGTGTTCTAGTGTCTTTTCATTGAACAAATATTAAACTTTCTTCAGGATTTCTGGCAACATACTTTATCCTGATTTAAAGATACCATCTTTTTTCTGTTTGACTTGTAATCAAAGATAAGAAGGTGTGCTTTTCCCATCAGAATCATCTGTAATCTACTCTTCATCAAGGTCTCTTATTCATCACGGCAAAGATTTCTTTGTAGAACCAAAAATGATATCATCCACATAAACTTGTACTAATATGATATCATATTTGTCTTTCTTAATGAAAAGAGTCTTGTCAATAGTTCCTCTTCTGTATCCATTCTTCAACAAGAAAGTAGATAAAGTAGCATACCAGGCTCTGGGATCTTGGTGTAAACCATAGAGAGCTTTCACTATATTGTAGACCTTCTTAGGATACGTAGGCTCTATAAAACCTGGAGGTTGAGACACATAGACCTCCTCATCAATTTTGCCATACAAGAAAGCACTTTTCACATCCATCTGATCGACTATGAATCCCATGTAAGAGGCAAAGGCTAAAAAGATCCTAATGGCTTCAATCCTGGCCACAAGAGAAAAAACCTCATCATAATCTATCCCTTCCTCTAGCCTATGTCCCTGAGCAACTAACCTTGCCTTATTTCTAACCACAACTCCTCTCTCATCCTTCTTATTTCTTTAAACCCATTTTGTTCCAATTTTGTTCTTCCCATAAGGCAAATCTACAAGAATCTAAACTTTCTGAATCTTGAATTGCAACAGTTCTTCCTGCATAGCATCAACCCAACTTTCATCTTCAAGTGCTTCAGAGATCTTCTTGGGTTCATTTTGAGACAAGAAACAAGCAAATAAACAATGCTGGAAGTCCTTATGATTATTTATCCGTTGCTTTTGAATATAACTTACAAAAGCATGAGATCTAGAACTTTTGGTCACTTTGCTTCTTGTTTAAACTGCTGATTGTGGATCTCTAAGAATTAGAGTTGAAGGATGAATAGAGTTAATCTTTGATGTGAGAATAGGACTGACATTCACAATAGGTTCTAAATTTGTGAAGTCAGCCACTGCACCCTCATCATCATAAGATGAATTGGTAAAAATACCATCAGTAGGATTATCATAAATTTCCTTAAGTGTAGGTATTTCTGAATCATCTTGGTCAGTATTGGTTAGATCAGTGAAGGATAGTCCCCCATAAGGACTAGCATTACTAACTAGTGTGCTAGCAGTATTAACTACGTTAGTACTGCTAGCTTTAGCAGCTCCTGCTTGTAGAAGTAAATCCTCAGTTTCTTGGGCAAACTCCTTCCTGAGAGCTTTAGTTGCATCATTAGCATCCTATTCTTGCCTTTTAAGACTTTCAAGCTCATCTAAAAAGACTTGATCCTCCTTATTTACTTGCTTGAAGTCATGATGCTTGGTAGGTTCTTCACCTGCATTATTTACTTTTGAGCTCTTGACTGTTGAAGTATAAGAAGACCATATTGGCAGTACAAAGTAGTCCTGAGCATATTCAGCTTCTATTTCAGAATCACCTGCATCAATATTATCCTCTGTACCTACATTTTGATTAGCTTCTTGTGGACCTACATGTTTGTTAGGTTGATTCTTTGATCTCACAGGTTGATAATTCATTGAATCAGTTAAATAATCAAAATCAAACAGCTAAGTTGGTCCTTTTCCTACAACATTGGGTTTATTTTCTAAAAAGGTTATGTGCAGGTTTTCTTCAACTCTCTTGGTTTCTAAATTGTATACCCTAAAAGCCTTGCTTTGTAGAGAATACCCAACTAAAAACCCTTCATCTGATTTCCCATCAAACTTGCCCAGATGGTCAATGGTATTCAAGATGGTCACATGGCACCCAAAAGGTCTTATGTAGCTTATGATTGGTATTTTACCAGTTACAAGTTCATAAGGTGTCTTATTATGAGGCTTGGTCACTAATACCCTATTAAGAACATAACAAGCAGTACTAACTGCTTCAGCCCAAAAAGTGTTAGGTAAAAATGAATCTGCTAGCATAGTTCTAGCAGCCTCAATAAGGGTCCTGTTCTTTCTTTCAGCAACTCCATTTTGTTGTGGAGTTCTGGCATTACTGTATTCCCTCTTGATCCCTTTTGACCCACAGAATTCAATAAAATCCCTGTTCTTAAATTCTATACCATTATCACATCTAATAGTTTTAACTTTTTGATTTAATTAGTTCTCAATTAGTCTTATAAAGTCCTTAAGGATTCCACTAGTTTCATCCTCAGTTCTTAAGAAGAACACCCAACTAAACCTGCTAAAATCATCAATGATAACCAGGCAATAAGTCTTATGGTTTAAGCTCCTTACAGATGTAGGTCCAAACAAATGCATATGCAGAAGCTGTAAGGGCTGACTAATAGAGCTCACTGATTTGGCCTTACAGGAGGCCTTGTGTTGCTTTCCTTTCAGACAAGCAACACAAGTGTGGTCATTTTGAAAAATCTTTGAAAGTAATCCTCTTACAAGGTTTCCCTTCACAAGTTTGTTTAAGTTTTTAAAGTTAACATGACCCAACCTCCTATGCCATTTGTTAGATTCATCAATTGTGACCTTTGTAATTAAACAGGCTAAACCTCTAGAAGGAACAAGGTTCTCTAAATTGAAATTGTACATATTATTTTGTCTGGGGATTCTAAGTAAGACTTGATTTGCATCAGGTAACTTAAATTCAAGAGACAAAACAAGACATTCAGAGTCAGTGAAAAGAACTTTGTTCTTCTTGTCACAGATTTGTGACACAGAAAAGAGATTATGGTGTAAATCTTTCACAAAGCACTCATCCTTAAAATCTAACTTTCCTGTTTTTATTTTACCTTTACCAGTTATGTAACCTTTACTTCCTCTAAAAGCAACAGGGTCACCATTAAAGTCTTTGTTTCTAGTCATGTGCCTGGAACATCCACTATCAACAATTCCTTTATTTTGTACAGCTCTATGTAGATAATCTTGCACATTAAATATAAGAGATTAGATTCTCTTAGGGACCCAAGCCTGTTTGGGCTTGAGTCAGCCTAGTGGATCTTTGAAAGTTAAACAATTTCTAAGACTTGATCCACTATTGTATTTGGAGACTTTGTGCCAGTAATGTATTTGTGGTCTCCAATTACAACCTGCTGAGGGCTTAACAGCAGTTTCCCTTTTTCCCTTAACAGCACTAATTGCATTTACTTCAGCAGTATTAATCTTTTGTTTTGAAAAATTTGTTCTGAGTGTTGTTCTATTAAATGACTTTCTAAAAGGTGAAACAGATTTATGAAAGCCAGTATTTGGTCTAGTATTATTCACAATAGGCTTAACAATATTAACTTTCCTAACAGCATTAATTGGTACTGCTTGTCTATTAAAATTATGCCTAGCAATATTAACTATGTTAGCACTGCTAGTTCTAGCAGTATTAACTGGAATCTTTCCAGTTCTAGTTAGTACTGCTTTTGGAACAAAATGGTTTTGATGATTCACACTTTGCACATTATTCCAAACTGGTTCATCCTCCCTTTGAACATTGCCTTTACCCTTCTGTTTGTTTAGTTCAACCTGTTTAGCCATCCTTTTCTCATGAAAATCATAATCTCTGATAAGATGACTAAGACTTCCATATACAAAACATGCTTTTGTAGTAAACCTATATCCCAAACCTAATTTTTTAGACATTAAACCACTATAATTCTTTTTTATCAGGTTTAGGACTCTAACTACATGTGTTTTGTTCTATAACAGTTTGCCTAGGAGTTTTTACATGCTTATCAGCAAAACTAGGTATTTCTTGTTCTTTTGTGGGTAGAGACACATGTTCATCTTTACTATCTGATTCATACTCCTCAATGATAGGAGCATCAGACCAAACTTTAGGTTGACTTACTACATTGGGTTCATTCACAACTGGTTCAGGCATAGATTAATGTGTTTCTTTACTACAATTGGATTCACAAGAATTAAAGTCACTGCACCTAGCATCAGATTCACTAGGTTTAGATTGCTTTGGACCATATGTAAATTGTGAGTCATCTATTTCTTTATCAGGTCCAGAAGGGATGTAGATCCCTGTCGTTGGAGGGGGAACAACATACAACCCCTCTACATATCTATCATTCACATGACTATTTTCTGTTTCACTTGTCCTACTGATAAACACACTTTGGAAAACTTCATTTTCATAACTTAAAACACTTTTATTCATTTGATTACCATACCCAAGCCCAGCCTTATCCCTAGTACTCATCTGACTATTTAGCAAAATATTAAGATTTTTAGAAGAGTTTTGCCATTTTTCTACCTTAGCTTTTAAATCTTCTTTTTCTTTTTCAGCTTCTGCCAATAGTTTCTTATGGTATGTTAGGACATCAGTTGTATCATCTAAGTCAATTTTCATAAACCTTATGTTTTCCTCATACCAAAGTTGACCTAGTTGATGAGCAACTAATTGTGCTTCAACTTTCTTTAGGGCTTGAGTATATGCCTATATCTCTATACTAGCATCTCCAAGTTGTTCCCTTTGTTCATCATATAGTTTTTTAAGTTTAGCATAAGTCTCTTTACATTCTTTGGAACAAAAGTTACATCTGTGTCTGAACATGAACTGTTACAAGCCATGAAAGCATAGTTCTCCTGTTCATCTTCTGAGTGACTGGTCCAATCAACACCTTCCCCATCAAGAGTCACCAAAGCTTTAGAGTCCTCATGTTTACCAAATCTTCTCCCATTGTCTTTTTCCTTATTCCCAGTGTTCCAAGCATTTCTCCTCCTCCCATCTTGATTCCCCTTAGATCTGCACTCTCTAGCAAAATGCCCTGTCTTGTGACAACTGTAGCACTCGACTTTAGTTTTGTCAAACCTAACTGGTTCCTTGGCATCAAATTGTAGCTTTCTACCTGTCTTTTTGTACAACTTTTTCATTCTCATGGAAATCATAGCTACCTGCCATTTTAAGTCCATTTCTTCTAAATCAAACTCATCAAGCTGTTCCAGATCTTCATGATCCAATTGTGGATAACTGGATTGATATGCAAGTAAGGAGTATGATGAAGTATTTTCATACTGTGTGTTATGGCCAGAAGAGTTAGAAACACCATAAGCGGTACTAACATCATTAGTACTGCTAGTGTTCTCTAAAACGAATGCCACATTTTGTATGCTAGAGGATGATGCAGTAGAGCCTTTAACATCAGACTCAAAGACTCTAAGATTATTATACAAATCATCAAAACTAAGACTGTCCACTCCAGGCTTGGTCCTCATGATTAAGGAAACCTGAGACTAGGCAGAAGGTAAAGACCTAAGGAACTTCTGGTTTGCATCTTCAATGGAAACGCCTGCACTATGAATCTCTAGTTGACTCAGAAGACTCTGAAACCTGTCATAGCCCTTATGTATCCCTTCTGAGTTTGATACAGAGAAGCCTTCAAACTGTTGCTTTAGAATATACTTCTGCATCTTCTTTGATTCATCATTTCCACCAAATCTAGACTTGATAGCTTCCCACATCTCTTTAGCATCAGTCATTTTATGAAATTTAGCAAGATGATCTTCTGGTAAAGCCATAAGCAAGGTAGTCCTTACTTTTCTTTCTCTTTCTTTGGCTAAAATTTCTTCTACATTCTTAGGAGGCAGAACCTTTATTAAACCATTTGTATCAGTTGAGACACTCACGGGTCCATTTCCTCTTTGAATAACTTCCCAGATTGGATAGTCTGTATGGGCCAAATAATGTTCCATTTTCATGGCCCATATATCATATTCTCCCTTCTTGAGAATATAAAGTTTGATTGTTGAAACAGTGTGAGGAGTTTGTTGTGATGGTGTTTGTGATGGTGGTGGTGGTGGTGGAGGTGGAGCATCAGCATCTGATCCAGACATGATTAGTTTTGCAAGATAGAGGTTTATAACTGGTTTTTGTTCTTCTTACTCAGAGTTTCTCACAGGCTCTGATACCACTTATGAGTCCCTTTAAATATGGATCTTACTACCTTGTTAAGGGTTGTAGCTAATATGAATAGATTCACACAAACTACAGGAGAAACAATGATTAAGAACACTATAATCTATGCGGAATCTAACTTATAATGCAAAGAAGAACAATGAATATTGATAACTAAACTTTTATATTGATTGCTAACTATGAGATTGACAATGAACTGATATTGATTTATCTCTAACTATGCCGTAAGGATTCCTTTTATACACTAAGGAAAACCCTAATCCTGGCTTACAAAACGCGTAAAAGATAATGCATATCTTTTCCTATAATATTTCATACATATCTCTTAAACGGTACTAACTATTTTATACTAACGGTACTAACTATCTGAGCAGTACTTAACATTTTGTACTGTCAGTACTAACTATTACTAGCGGTACTGAGTATACAACTAACGGTACTAAGTTAGGAATGTATATTTCCCAATAAGTCGTCAGTAAAAGTAACGTAGTAGTTAGCACCTTCTCTGGACGTGGTTCTAAATAGGTCACATATATCACTATGCATGAGTTCAAGTATTTCATTAGCCCTTTCGCCTACATGGGTGAAAGTCTTTCTCGTCATCTTACCATATATACAAGATATACATATGTCAAATGACTCATTATCAATTGACTTAAGAAGCCCATTATGTTGCATCTTTGTAAAGCATTTCTTGTTTATATGACCAAGACGACAATGCCATAGAAAAGTAGGATCGAAGTTACGCTTGGATTTATTGTTGCTACATGTGTAAATAGAATGCACTTTTGATATTTGATTATGCATATCAATTTCAAAAATACCATCACGAGGAATAACATTTAAATAAAATAACCATCCTTAGAAACAAAAATAGCACCACAATCCGTAAATTTATGAATAAAACCATTATCCCATAAACATGATACTAAAATAACGCCTCTAGTAATAGATGGTGCAAACTGACAATTTTCCAATTAAAGAACCATCCCACAAGGGAGGATAAGATCAAAGCTCTAAATGGGTTCGACTGCTGCATGATTGCCATTGCTAACGTATATATACAAAGCACATTTATTGAACTTCTGACTTCCCCTAAACCCATAAATTGTATTACAAATATAAGTACCATAACTAGTGTCATAAATCCAGGAATTAGTTTTAGGAAAAGAATAGAGTTCTATAATGAAGATACATGATTTGCCAGACGTGCTAGCTTTTCTCTTTTTTAACTCTGCCAAATAGATAGGACAGTTATTCCTATAGTGTCTAAGTTGTTGACAATGATGGCACATTGCGTCCTTAAGAGGATGCTCCTTCTTCGCAGGTGGAGGGATCTTCTGCTTGGGGGAGTAAGCTAACTTACTCATGCCCTTGTTCTTTCCTTTGCCTCAAGCTTGTGGTTAAAGATTTAGATTTAACCTTGCATTATAGCTAGTACCACCAGAGCTTTATTTGGTATACCTTTCTCTGTAAGTTTCAGCATAGCATGCAGTTTAGGTATGGTCTCCCCCATGCTATGCAGGTTATAGTTCTGAATGAACTAGTCATAGTCCTTTGAGAGTAAAGTAAGAATAAAGTTTACACCAAGAACTAGAGGCATGGGGTAACTAAGGCTCTTTATTTGGTCTAAGTATCCTTTCATCTTAGCACATATGTGATAACAGATTGGCCCTCCTCCTGCTTGCAAGCATAAAATGCCTTGATAGTTTCAAATAATTCTTGGTCAGCCTGTTATTGGATCATTGTTTTTAGTTCCATTAGAATCTCAGATGTGTTACCATCCTCTAAGTTCTTTTCGATCTCGGGGCTCATGCTCGCCAGCATATGACAAGCTATTTCTTGTTGTTCTTTAACCCTAAGAGTGTAGGCATTATGAACAGAAGTAGTGGCAGTAGTACGAGGCACTTCAGGTAAGGCCTCTTCCAGATGGTTCAACTTTTGTTTAGACTTGAGGACAATCCTCATGTTGTGATACCATTCTAAAAGTTGCTACAATTCAATTTCTCCTTTTCAAGAATTCACTTAATGTTTGAGTTGCCCAAGATTTGATTTGTAGTCATCTATAAAATAAACAAAGTTCAAAAGTTTAGTATTTTTAATAATTAATCCTTTTATGAAAAGGCTAAGATCCTCATTGTGGTTCTACCATTACATCAGTTGATCTGCTAGCAATGATAGATTCAATAGGTAGGTAGCTGTAACACCCCCAAAATGGGTCGCAGCGAAATATGGGTTGGCGAGTGTTACTTCATAGATCAACAACACGATATATGAGAACGACCTCTATATGAGTCATTTAAAATTGATACATTGGATTAAATAGACTTATTTGTTACAATAGCCGAAGCTTAAATAGTTCATCCATGAAAAGTAAAGATTTTAAGACATAACAAATATTCCCAAAATGTAATGCATCCAAATCTTTATAGTAATGACTCCAAAATGATGACCACCAATGTATCCTTGTTTCCCGTACCTTATTGACCTGAGAAAAACATGCTTTAAAACGTCAACATAAAGTTGGTGAATTCACATATTTAGTAAATGTATAAAATAGGACCACAAGATTTCCAATGTAAGACATGTAACACATACAATATCTTAAAAGTAATTACGAAAATGGTAGTCATATAGCAATTAGACTTCAAGTAGCACCTTTGAGCGAATATCCAACCTAAGCACCTAAAAACATTGCTTAAAACGTCAACAAAAGTTGGTGAATTCATAGGTTTAAACTGAAACGTAATAGTATGGACCACAAGTTATAAAACGTATGTGACTATTATAACATATACAATATCACAAAAAAGGGGTGTTTACGCTGCACTAAGCTAATGATAGCGAGGCTCAATAAGTATGTAGCATATAATCACGCCAAGTGAAACTTGCCCTAACAGGTGTCCAACCAAAGACCACCAAACGAAATTCGACATGACATACATCCGTTTTATCTGTCCCTCTGATACAAGTAAGCGCTACTTAACCGGATAGGGG
Source organism: Tanacetum coccineum (assembly GCA_026074375.1). NCBI lineage: Eukaryota > Viridiplantae > Streptophyta > Magnoliopsida > Asterales > Asteraceae > Tanacetum > Tanacetum coccineum. Next base: position 12,959 of record BQNB010113016.1, read on the forward strand.
GTTATTAACCCCAATAAATCTATTTATTCACTCGCGCTCACTCAACCAGTACGGTCAGTTAAGAAATTAACGGTTCATGATGATTTGGGAAAATAGTGGTTTAAATGCAAACTTAGGCAGCACATAAACAGGTAAGAGTAACGCAAACACTTGTGTCTAGTTTTAAAAACAAGCAATGCTCTCACCCCAAGTTATAAAGCATACGAAAAACTATAAAGATGTGGGGCTATGAACTCACCTTAATTGGTGAGGTAAAGTAGCGGAAAAAAGAACAATCACAGGGTATTGCACGAATGTACTCGGTCACAACCTAATAATAAACGTTGTTGATTCAGGATTAATTCCATGGAAAATTTTAATAATGCATAAGAGTTGTTCAAAAGTGTTTGTATTATTGCTTCGTAAGAGAATATAGTATCGTTGGTTGTGTAGTTGTTGTAATAGTTTGACCCGATAAAATACATCTTAGTACTTGGTGTATAATATATAATATTATATATATATATATATATATATAAGTATATATATATATATAGATATAGATACATAACATACATATATTCAAACATAGATTACATAAAAACATACATATATACATATAAATATATATATACATACATATACACCCACACACCCACACATATATATTATAAATATATATATATATATTATATATATATATAATGATCTATATATATGTATATTAGTGTAGTAATATATATGTGTATATATATGTGTATAAGTAATGTGTGTGTAATATATATATATATATATATACATACATATATACATACATACATATATACATATATACATATATAAGAGTTGTTCAAAAGTGTTTGTATTATTGCTTCGTAAGAGAATAAATATCGTTGGTTGTGTATTTTTTGTTGTAATAGTTTGGACTCGATAAAAATACTTCCTTTAGTACCTTAGTATATATATATATATACACACACACACACACACATATATATATATATAGTATATTATATACACTAATATAGTATAATATATACATATAATATATGATATACATACCATATATATATATAAGTACACATATATATGAAAGCGATACTCACTACACACACAACAGCACAACACATATATATATAATATATAAATTATATATATACTATATATTATATATTAATATTACCGGTATATATATATAACACACATAATACATACATATATACAATACATACAATATACATATATACACTACATACATTATATAATATATATATATATATATATAATATATATATATATATAGTAATATATATATACTCGCATCGATATATATTATGAGTACACACACATAAACATACTAGAAACATACATACATATATACATATTATACATACATACATATATATATATATATATATATATATATATATATATATATATATTAATATAATAATACACACACACACATATAAAATATATAATAAATAATATATACATATATGTATATACATACATATATACATACATATATACATATATACATAGAATAACATACATATATACACATATATATACAACATACGCACACACACACACACACACACAAATATATATATAGTATACATATATAAATATCACATATATAACATACATATTATACATACATACATATAATACATATATACATATATACATATATACATACATATATATATACATACATATATACATACATATATATATATACATATATACATACATACATATATATATATATATATATATATATATATATATATATATATATATATATATATATATATATATATAGTATCTAATATATACAATAAATATACATATGAATATTATATATTACAATATTATATAAGAGACATGAACAAGAATGAATATACTTCGGCAATTTACCCGGTATCCCATATAAAATAACTAAGATGTTCTTGATATAAATGTTTACACGTAATGAATAATGGTAGTTTATATTTTATAAATTTATAAAAATATATTTTTCGTCTTTTAGTCAGGTATTAAAATAATAATATTTTATTATGTTGTCTTTTTTTCGTTGTTAAGGAAAATACTTAGTATTATGTATAAGAGTATGTAGTTAGTTCATTTATCCCGTTTAAGTATAATAATCATTTATTAATTATAAAATAATGTGATTTCGTCCTTTTGTCAAGTTTTAAAGAAATAAGTTTTATCAAATATTTTCTAAGTATAAAGTTTTTATAAAATTTCGGCATGAACTGTTCATTTATATACACTTTCCAAAGTCATCGACTTTATCCAAAAACACTTTCCATAAGGTATTCATTTCCCGACAAAAGCCAAATCACCGCATTTACTTATGTTTTATCCAAAAGCTCGTTCCAACGACTAATAATAAGATGCAACATTTAGGATATAATACATTATGCATGATGATAAGTTATAATTTATATAAGTTCAATAAGTCGAAATAAGCCATAAGCCCTTAACCAAAATAAGCCGTGAGCTATCGGGCCCTTATTAGGCTTTTGGTTTAATAAGCCTAAACGAAAATGCCGAATTACAATAAGCCCAAAAATAGTCCAATAAGTTAAAGAATAATCAAATAAGCACTTGCCTTATAAAAATAAGCTTTAAAATAGGTCACAAAATAAGCCAAGCCGTGGAGCTTATTGTCTAAGCCCATGGTTTAGGCTTGGATCTTGGGCCGGGGCCCACAAAGCCCAATAAGCACTAGTGTGCTTATCAAATAAGTCCAATAAGAACAAAACCCTTCTTAGTTCTCATAATAAGACACGAAAATAAGCCAGAAATAATAAGATGAAAACTTTAATAAGCGAAAACACATTTCTTTTGTTTCCTTTTTGGGCCGAGGGCTATATAAACTCAAATAAGCCCATACGTGCTTAATAATAAGCTGAATAAGCTAATAAGCTTTTTGGTAATTTATTTCTTTACAACAAAACAACCACAACAACATAAATATACATTCCTCATGTTTTATATATTTTTGTTCGAAAAATACAAAGCCCTTTTTAGGGTTTTGCAAACTTTTAATCTTTAATTTTTATAAAAATAAGTGTACATCCCTTGTTTATGCATTAAAAGACTAGTAAAAGTACAAGAAATTTTAAGAAAATATTACTTACGAAAAGATGGTTTATGAAGGGATTAATGACCAACTAACAACCCGAATGTTGTTTAAATACCCAAACTAACTATTAGAATCAAACCCAAATACTCCTTAGCTTCCAAAAGCTTGATCAAAAATGAAAAATAAATGCTTTATGGGTGTGTTTGTGCGTGTTGGTTATACAAGAGAGAAAGGGAGAGAAGAACAATTTTTGTGTGTATGTTTTCTAGTGGGAAGAATGCTTGTGATAAGAATGAATAAGCTTCTATGCATCTAGTCCTTATACACAAATTTTAAATAGGATCCTAGGAATAAAAATATCAAGGGAACATGTTAGCTAAAGTTTTGGAGGTGGTGTTGGGGAAGGACGAGCAAGGGAGGACCACAAGGGTGGCATTTTTAAATTTGTTACCATGGTGGGAAGACTCTAGATTTTATCCATTTCCCTTTTTACATAAATCTTGGTAAAACGATAGTTTTCCGTAAAAGTTAAAACGTAATATTTTTAACCTGAAACGTCAAGATATTTCAAATATGTTCATGAAAAATAAAAACGCGGCATTCGTTGAAAGACTATATTAAATAGTAAGTCGGAACGCATCCGGTGACGATTCTCAGTTTAAGCACAATAATTAACACGTAATTATTAAAAGTTAAACAAATGCCTGAAAAAGTCAACGAAAATATATTGGAAATTTTTACGGGGTGTGACAGCTGCTATGGAAACGCCCAGTACTTCTACCCCAATTGGTCATTTCAAGGCCATATTCGTTGACAATGGGGCGCCGAGTGTTCGTTCTTGTTCTATTTATACTAACGAACTCTTAGGAGTTTCTTTTGTTTCTGATTGTGATATGCACAAAATTAAGAAGGAAAACGAGGGATCATCGGGAGTTCTGCCATGCCAACTGCTTCTGAAAGAGTCAAACCCATGATATTTTACTCTCCCGTGCACTATTGGTGTTGGCAGATTTAGGTGCTAGTGTAAATATCATGCCATTTTCCATGTTTACGAATTTGAAGCTAACTAATCTTAAGGAAACATCAACGTTAGTTGAAGTGGCTGATATGTCAAAAAAGGCTCGTAGAGGAATAGTGAAAAATGTTATTGTGAAAATCAATAAGTTTATATTCCCATCTGATTTTGTAGTTATCAATATGTTAGGGGAAATTAATGAGACTATGATTTTAGGTAGACCATTCCTAACAACCATTCACGTACGAATAAACGTTTTCCATAAGGAGATTTCGTTAGGAATAGGGGATGATAAGATTTTGATTGATATGAATGGAAATGTGCATCACCCACCTAACCCGGCCAAAAACGTTTGTATGATTAAAACAACCCAAGAGAAGGAATCATTTGATTTATTAGGAATATCTGAAGATTTAATCTCGTATGATTCGCCCTTATGTGTTGAATTTGAAACATACAATCATGTGCATGAAACTGATAAAAGAAACGAATATACCTTTGTTGGTTATAATGATGTGCAGATACCAATCGTGGAGTACATAGGAAATATTGAAGTAGATGTGATTGACATATAGAGATTGCACTCTTATAAACCAATTCGAGTTGAAACGGGAGGGATCACTAAGCTTTGGCTAAATTGTGACCCAAATTTTAAGGAGTGCAATGGAGGGGATTCAATCTACGGAAGGAATAAAAGTGACATACCTATACAATGTTATTGTTTTGTGATCATCAAAGACGGGAAATTGAATATGATGGCATCAAATTTCGTGACTGGTTGAAAATAAGATAAGGAAAATCAAGGATAGATGACGCTACCCGAAAAAGGAAGTATCTCCAATGGTCAACAGATAACCACGAGCTCATGCAAAATCCCCATGGTAATAAAGAAGGGAGCACGTCGGAAAAAGTTACGACTCAGCTTCATTAGGAGAACTACGCCGTAACTCCACCTGGAGCCAAGAGTTCGGATTAGCATGGTTATCCATCCTTAAACATAAACTCCTATTTTGCTAAATCCACCTGGGAAGGCCCTAACAAACCTATGCATAGAGATTTTTTATTTGAAGAATAGTTGAAGGTTAAAGACGGGAAACAAAAACAAAAAGGGGATAAAGCAAGTCTTCATAGAATTCAACACCTTTCCAAAAGTTGGTATATATAAAGATGCAGCAATTGTCAACTATTTTTCCTTTAAAAGACTCTATTCATTACATAATTTAAATGGAATGAATGCACTTCTCACCAACACATTAAATGGTCAACACGTATAAATTATATATCTTTAGAATCCTTAATTCTATGCTATAAAAGAGAATGTTTGTAGTGGACTAAATGCTATCTTTTGCAATTAACGTGAAACATATTCAAGAACATTTACTCTTCGAATTGAACTTGGCAGAAGAGTAAGTATAAGTTTATACTTAAACTATAACTTAGGTTTTGTTTTTGAATTAGAGAGGAGATCACAGTTCAACTAAGATTGTTATTTCGCAAACAATCTTTGTCAAATTCTTTAATTTACTTGTACTAAGAATTTTGAGTGTTAAAAAACCTTGTTGTGTAAATTTTGTTTAAACTCCTTAATGTGTTCTTGTTTTAAATTGTTTTAAACTTACATCATCATGCATAGAGTAATTAGAGGGGTCTCGGATGGGTGTGCAGTAGGTGCTGTTGCACAGGGCCTCCACTTAAAAGGGACCACATTATTATTAGTTTTTGCATATACATACGTATAATACTATATATATATGTGCATATAATTCAAGTTTATATGCAATTTCTTTTTAGTTTACAAGTATAATAGGGTCTCTATGTTATTATTGCATAGGGCCACCTAAAACCCCGAGACGGCTCTGAGTAATTATGTAACTTAGTTATTTTTGTTACAATCACTATGAATGGAACAACAAAAGTTACACCAAAATGAGAGGAGAAAACTTTGTATCATTTTACAGTATGCTACAAATAGTGAAATTATTAATCTGATCCAAAAGATATATAATTCGACATGTTGATTTCTTAGATCTGTTTTGGTAAATGACCACCAGCCCCATTACCATTCCGTTAACATTTAGAATCACGTTGTATAGATTGTGTGATACAACTATTGTACAAAATGAAAATTAAGTGCACGTGTGGAGAGAGAGATAGGAGAAGGAGGAAGACAAAGGTGACGGCTGTTTTGAGAAAGAGAGAAAGGGGAACTCCAAATTCCCCGTGAGGACTCCTTGGAATCATCCAAAACCAACTATTTACTTCATTTTTCTGCATAATTAACCTAATGATTTTTTCATACTATTAAAACAATTTCAATAATATTCTACATTTTTTATAATTTTTTGTAAGATTGTTTTTGATAAGAACATCTGTTAACAGTTTTGAATATGATCCCGCTTTTGCTTGTATCGTAATTCTATGTGTAAACTTGTTTCGAATATCAGCGTTGAACATGCGAAGGGTGTAATTATGGGTGAGTCTAGATCTTGTGATGTGATATATATTCTATGGCATCCTAAATGTTTTGAGACGTACGGTTTTTTATACAATTCGGTGCTTAACATAAAGCTTTGAATGATTTAAAAATTCGCATTGTTGATATTATTTGACATGCTAGCACAAGATAAACTAAGCTTTAAAGTTTCAACATCTTTTAACTAAAATGGTTTATGTCATGTATTAGTGTATTAAATTAATTTTAAATAAGATATATAATACAATTAATTAGATACGTACACTTTTAACCTTCAATTCCAAAGGATGATCACGAATTCATAATATTCCCCACGATTCGTCGTCATTGCCCTTGTCTTATAGCTCATATTCACATCTGTATAATTTGACAAATATACCCTCACACTCATGTATCTATATATTCTACCATATTATATAACTTATATTAAAGAGCAGTGCTTTTGGCAATAAAAAAAGAAAAACTTCATTAGTAACAATGTAACTAATTTTTTTTTCTTCAAAACGCACCATGAAGTATGCTAAACGTTATAAAATTGACCTACAACTTTAATCTATTTACGACTGTTTATATAACAAATTTTATTTATCAAATATGGAACGCGTATCTATCGATTCATTCGGAAAAAAATGTCGCTGTAAAGATCGTCGAATTGCAAATAAAACGAGCCCAATGTTGCAATGCTTTTGACATGCGCACGTTTTATAAAAAATTTTGAAGTTTAATATATATTTAAAATATTTGCGAAAATAGTTTTTGAGGTTATCGGTTCGTTGCATGGTGAGTTCCAACGAGTGACAAATAATACTTGGCGCTATCAGTCCGTTGCAAAAATAGTCCAGCGCGCTCCGCGGCAGCGCGCGGGTTACGAACCTCATTAACAATTAACCAAGAGATATTATAATTTATAATTGTTAACGAAATAAAATATTCCCCTAAACAAAATTTTAAGATAAATTGTATTTTTGATCCTTATGGTTTGGCTAAATTGCAGGTTTGGCTCAAATCCTTTTGAAAATGCAGTGAACGTCCCTATTTTTAACTTTGGCTTGCTTATAAGTTGAATGACTAAAATACCTTTTTTGAAGGACTAAAATACCCTTTGCCTTCTTCCTTTTGAATTTTCAAATGATTTTTTTCTTTTTATCTTTATCATAAACTCTTAAGACATTGAAAACCAATTTACACACAACTTTTATCACATAAATCAATAAACAAAAGCACAAACACTTTAAAATAATCAGATTTATTAAAGTATATCAAATCAAAAAACAAAAACCACAGATCAATTACAAAATCACATACGCCTCATATCTAATCACCACGAATCCTTACTAAGGGATTCGACCCCACCCCCATTAGCGAATTTTTAAATCCCTAATAACCTATAATCAATCTATCCATTTTTCCTTTATCCTTTGATTATTCCCATATGTTTTAGAGGTTGATTTATTCTCATATCTCTACCTCTGATTCGTGGATTTAATCATTGATCTTGGTCCTCGTGGTTCATTCGTTTTAGGGTTTGTAAATCGTATCTGGATCGATCTTGCTGCTAAGCTTTTGTCGACAAGGTAAACCCTCACCACTATACTCACAATTGATCCTCCTAATACTATTAGGGTATCAACATATTTTGGTGTAGGGTTGTTAGGATTTGGCTATTGTTTCTTGGTTTATGTTGGTGATTGTTTGTTAGTTGTTGGCTGTTAGTAAGGTTTATGGGTATGGAGCGTGGTTTCTTGAGCCAAAACGGTAGTGGGGAGGAAGAGGTGTAAAGGAGAAGAATGCGAATGTTTCAAACATAGAGGCAGTTAAGGAGAAGGATCTTAATGATGAACCTGTAGCGATGGAGGTGCAAAGTCCTTTGGTGGATCATACTAATGCGGTAAAAATAGGTGGGGGTTCATACCCACCTTTACTGTTAGGATTTATGTTTTCCTAACTTAGTACCGACAGTACAAATAGTTAGTACGGATAGTTATAGTTAGTACCGATAGTACAAAATGTAAGTACTTATCAAATAGTTAGTATTGTTAGTAGAAAATAGTTAGTACCGTTTATGAGATATGTGTGAGATATTTTAGGAAAAGATATGTATGTGATTTGTAAGTCAGTTAGGGTTTATCCTTAGTCTATAAAAGGATTCCTGTTGGCATAGTTAGAGATACGACTTCAAGAGATCTCACAGCAAAATCATATCTAGTTAGTTAGTAATCTGTAATCGTTCTAAGCAGATTAATAGAAGTTATTATTCAATTTTACATTGTTTTTCTTAGTACTTGTGTTGAGATTCCGCATCAACATATAGTATTCATAATCAGTGTTTCTGTATAGTCAATTGTATTTATACGTCTTGGCTATCATCCTTAATAGGCTGCAGTGATCTATTCATTAGGGACTCACACCATCCCATCTTGAGTATGCGTTTTTGGAGGGTGATGACAAATTACCCGTCATAATCGCTAAAAACTTAAAAGATGAGGATAAAACCGCCCTGAT